>JALPQI010031601.1:0-36441 GCA_025490895.1 Thaumatotibia leucotreta | reverse complement strand
AACCTCCCACATGTCGGTTACCTCGTGAGCCAAGTCAAGGTACTTACTGGCTTTGTCCTTCTCGGCCTTCACGAGGTTCTCGTCATGGGGGATGGTGATGTCGATGAGCATTGCCCGGCGTTGGGATCGATCTATCAGCACGATATCAGGCTTATTGGCTACAATAGTCCTGTCCGTGATGATAGATCGATCCCAATAGAGCGTGGCACGACCATTTTCGAGAACTGCCGCAGGTGTGTACTTATAGTAAGGCACTTCGAGACCCACAAGGCCGTATTGAAGAGCAAGCTGCTGGTGTATAATCCTGGCTACGAGGTTGTGTCTGTGCAAGTACTCGGTGTTAACAATCTGAGAACAACCGGAAATAATATGCCTGAGTGACTCACCGGGACGGCGGCATGCCCGACAAATGTCGACCGTACCGTCCTTCAGGATATATTTCCGGTAGTTATTCGTCATGATAACCTCGTCAGCAATTGCACAGGCAAAACCCTCGGTTTCTCCGAAGAGGTCCCCGAATCGTAGCCAGTTCACCGACGCGAGCAGATCTACATCAGGTCCCGTGAGGGCCTTGTAGAACCGCCCGTGTAGCTCCTTGCTCTTCCATACCGCCTTGCGGTCCTCGGTGCTTAGTACCACAGGTTTGCGCCAGTTCTCTTTTGCCAAGGAGAGCGGCGTGAGGTTCCGATCTACTGCCACCACATCTCGATGCATCCCGCACTCATTGTTAAGAAAATAGTTTCTAAGATTGTACACCTCGCGGTTGTGGAGGTTTTTGGCATTTAAGAAGCCGCGGCCTCCACATTTCCGCGGGATGTACAATCTCATAACTGATGAGCGCGGGTGTAGCATTCGATGTGTGGTGAGCAGTGTACGGACCCTTCGATCCAGGGCGTCCAGCTCGGTCTGAGTCCACCTTAGTACGCCAAAGGAGTATATGAGTATGGGCATTACCCAGGCGTTGAAGGCGCGCACTTTGTTGCCTCCTGACAAGAGACTGTTAAGTACTTTTGTGAGCCGGCTGAAAAAGCGCTCCTTCACCGCCTGTCTAATTCCCATATCTTCAATACCCAAAGACTGTGACATACCAAGGTATTTATAGGTTTCTGCTTCCGAGATAGATCGGAACGACATTGTCTCAGAAAGCTGTAAATTTGTTGAATTTACTACTTTCCCCCGCTGTACATGCATAACCGCACACTTATCGACACCAAACTCCATTTTGATGGCACTACTGAAAACTTCTGTGGTTCGCAGTAGCTCCAACAAGTCTTGGCTATTTGGCGCAAATAATTTGAGATCATCCATGTACAGAAGGTGAGAAATGACTTCACCCTCTCTCCGAAGCCGGCAACCTAGTCCTGAATCCTTCAGCAGGGTGCTGAGGGGATTCAGAGCTAGGCAGAACCATAAGGGACTCAGACTGTCACCCTGGAATATTCCTCGCTCGATCCTTATAAAGTCCTGCGGACCAGAGGAGCCATCTCCACCTCCTGGTTGACGAAGGACTGTGGTCCACTGCCTCATACACGCGCCGAGAAAGGATCTTAAAGTTGCATTAACTTTATACAACTCCAAGACCCTTCCCAACCATGAATGAGGCACCGAATCATAGGCCTTCTTGTAGTCAATCCAAGCAGCGGAGAGGGCCCCTTTGTTACGCCGGACTTGCTGGCAAATGGTCATGTCAATGAGGAGGAGCTCTTTAGTACCACGGGACCCAACCCTACATCCATTTTGAGCAGGAGCCAAAACATTGTTCGCAACAATGTGTGTGTTAATTTTTACTCTCAAAATGGATGTAAGGAGCTTGTACAGTGTGGGCAAGCACGTGATGGGTCGGTAGTTCTTCGCTTCCGTGGTACTACCGGACTTGTAGAGCAGGAAGGTTACTCCAGTTGTTAAGGAAGGCGGCAGGGAACCGAGCTCGAGGGCTTGTTGGAATTGCGTTGCCAATCGTGAATGCGAGCACCGAAACCATTTTAGCCAGAAGTTGTGCAATCCATCCGGCCCAGGACTTTTCCAGTTCTGAGTCGTGCGGACAGCACAACTTACGTCATCGGGGCTGATGGTAACTGCCCCCATAGGTTCGATGGTCTCGCATTCACGTTCGACAACGGTCATCCATTCACCCTCGGTGTGTCCGACGGGCGCTGACCAGATACTACGCCAGAAATCACTCATGGCAGTAGCATCCGGCAACCGCGCGTCGGACACACGGTAGTCGGTTTCCTCCCACTTTCGGTAAACCTTCCTTTGGTCACTCTGGAAAAGGCGATTCTGTTGGAATCGATTCACACGCTCTCTGTAGCGGCGAATACGGTTTGCCCATGCATAAACCTTCTGCTTCAGAAAGTCGATGCGCTCTGTGAGGTTGGCCGTGTAGTCGCGGGGTGCAATACCCGTTCCCGCGAACGCCTGGTTCACAAAGCGCATTACTCGGGGGCGGTTGTTACCCCCCCTGAAGCAGATCAGCTTTGCAATGAGAGTCCTAAACGAGTCGATACGACGCTCGATCCGCACCTGCCATGCGGGGTCACCTCCGGCGGTCGTAGGTGCACGGTCAGCGTCCGGAAACTTGACTCGAGCAACACGGCACGCCGCGATGGCCCCGCAGTACATGATCGAGTGCGTATCTTCCAAATCTTTACTGGATCGTATATACGGCTCCAGTAAAGCATTTAGGGCTCCCATCAACGCTAAATTGCGCCTATTCATGGGCAAACGTGGTAATCGTGGCCTAGAGTCGGTGTGTGAAGCGATGCTGCATAATCGCCTCTTCCAGAGTCCTCCTCAATTGCTCATTGTCTGAAGTACTCACACTCAGGTTCGTGACGTCATCCCCGTCGGCACTGGGATCAACCCGCGGTGCCCCCGGTGCCAGGTCGGGTGCCGGCACCGGATCCGGCGACATGGCGGGCGGGTCCCGCGCCGAAGCGGAGGGCCGCACGAACAGGGAGAGCCTCCAGGCGGAGCCGATCAAGTGTCGAGTCATCCAGCCGCTTTAATCGTTGGATGACTCGCACTTGATCCGATAATCGCTGCGCAGTCACATTTATGGTTGGTTCAAGGGCCTGAAACAGAGGAAGCATCCGGACACGATACGCGGATAGGTTAGTTCCTCCCTCTGTAGCCCCATAGTAGGCGCGCATGACATTCTCGTTCATGGATTGAGACCATTGCATGCGTCGCACTACACCACCGGCAGCGGGAGCCGTGGGCGGGGCAGCATGTCCCGCGGGCCCCAAGCGTGCCGGCAGCGGTGGCCGTCCTCGCCGCGCAGGTGGTCGTGGCGGCGGCGGCGATGGTCCGCGCTCGTCGCTGCTCGACCCGCTGATGTCGGGCGCGGTGGCGTAATCAACGCCCGACGAAGATTGCGAGGAGACTGATGTCGTTGAGGCGGACGAAGGTGTTGGGCGTGCGATCCGTGGAGACGCTTTATCTTGGCGTGCTTTACTGCGTGTATACATTTCTTAGTCGTTAGCAATATTTTGACATTTGTATGCCGGCACGATTCAGAGACTTGTGTAATCGTTGTCGTTCCTTGTACCCTTGAATAAAATTGTACTATCAAAAGGGCAATTTTTCCACGACGAGGTGGTAAAAAATATTGTATAAATGCCGGTAAAATACATTGTTTATCAAAAATATCTAAGAAATTATAAAAGCACGTCAGACATTGACGGCGTCAGTTTTTTTTTTTTTTTTTTTTTTTTTTTTTTTTTTTTTTTTTTTTTTTTTTTTTTTTTTATTAATTATTATTAATTATTATCATTAAAAAAATACAGTTAATTCAACCTACCTCAAAAACTAAATAGATAATTTAATCAAACCAAAAATCGTTGATAGAGTTTGTTAATATGCAAAACATAATTATTTTGTAGAATTTTATACCGCGTAGTTTAAAAAAATTGAGGAGGGGGGCACATTTTTCAGACTTTGAGTGCTGATATCTCGAAAATAAACATGAAAATTTTTGATTAAATAAAAATGTGATACATATATAAGCCGTTATATCATTTTCGAATCCCTTTCTATATTTATTGATACCCCACACGCTTACATACATCGAAAAAAAAATGTCTATCCCTCGGTTACAAATGTATGGAGGGCCCCAACCCCAATTATTTTTTTACAATATAATATCATAATTCAGTAGCGATTCATGCAACACATATCCTTACCAAATTTCAATTCTGTAGCACTTATAGTTTCCGAGTAAATCGGTTGTGACAGACGGACATGAGGAATCTATAAGGGTTCCGTAATTGCCATTTTGGCTACGCAACCCTATAAAAATAAGAGTGATAATCAAACATCAAATGGCACCATTTGTAACTGTGCCCTCCAGAAAATCATTTTTTTTGAAAAATTACCCACCCTTATGTTTATGGTATAATAAAAGCTTGTTTAGATATTTTTGAACGCTCCGGACGCAAAGATATATTTAATCGGTACTGTACATTGAAAGCCAATATTCTTAGCAGACTATATAAAAGTTTTAGCTGCAATATTTTCCGATAATATTTTACAGTTTTATTTTTACCTGCCAATCTTTGGTGGAGGCTTTAAAACCGTTTTGCAGTACCGTCCGGGTTACGTGCCGGGCAAAGCTTTGATGGAAAATGTATGAGTTGAAATTGGCTCATACACACACGTACAATAAATTGATTTTTAATCATTGTGTAATTATAAAGTGCGAAAAAAATTATGTTATATGTAAATTATGCCATGCTATGACAAAACACTGTAAGTTTAGTTACAGTGTTTTGTGGTAACACCGTTAAATCAGCTTTTCGAACCCAAATCTATATGTACATATTAAGAGTTTATTGCTTTTCTATCAAAAACAGTCAAAACAGCAATATACAATGCAACTCGAACTAGACACTGCATCTATTGACGATACAGTGTTTTTTAAAACAAAACTTGCCTTTTTTTCAATCGGTGACTAAAGTTACAGTGTTTTATCGTAACAATCAAACGAAAAAAGTTGACGGAGTGTTTTTATTTGAAATTTTTGGATATTGTAATCGGGACTTACTTGGAGTGATATATTTACTTAATGATTTAACAATTCTTGATACACATTGATTAATTTAACCCTTGAATATATATAATCACCAAATTAAAATTTTTAAAAACCAACTTCAACCGGTTTCTCCGAGATTCCCAATTTGTTTCCATCATTGGTTTCCTCAAATCCTACTTTCTGAATGCATATTCTTGTAAATAAATGAAAATTACCAAAGCCATACATGTACCTATAACAATTGAAGAGATCCCTCGATTTCTCCAAGATCCCATCATCAGACCGCAACTTGGTGCCAACGGGACCATCTCGGGGTAATACACGTTTGATCACAAAAATAAATTTTAAAATCGGTTCACTATTCTCGGAGATATCGGGTAACATACATACAAAAAAAAATTCAGTCGAATTGAGAACCTCCTCCTTTTTTGAAGTCGGTTAAAAATTAAATACAATTAGCTTTATTATTAATGCTTCTTTTCTTTATAACGACTATTAGAGCTATTAAAGTATGAGAATTTTCAGGTGAAAAGTAGGTAATAATTTCTAATTGTAATATATTTTGTCACAGCAACTCGCACAATGTTATTCATAAAGTATATTACGACATAACACGTTTATGCTTTAAAATACATTAAAGAGGTATAATTCTTGTCATCATCATCATCATAAGCCTATGTTAGTCTTCTGCTGGACGTAGGCCTCTCCTATTAACTATGCGTATAGACGCATTAGGAGGTAAATGCCATAATCGCCACGCTGGGCAAGCGGATTGGCGATCGCAGTAATGTGTCCACTATGATGACGCTGCTGCCCATCATCAATCTTGTAGAATGGTCAGCGACACTTTAATCCCTTAGTTGACTCTTACAACACCCGCAGGAGGAGTTAGGGTGGTGACAAACGTATTCTTACTGCCGTCACCACACGGCGTGAGAATACGTTTGTCACTTACCTCGTACGTAAAACAATGTGCTTATTCCAATTTAGTTAAGTAACCATTTCATCCAACTGTATTAAAATTAACTATTATTATATTATTAAACTTACCTTAGAGGAAAATTGTCCTAGTGCCCTATAACTTCAAAGTTTATGATTTACTGTGTAACTACGAGCACATTATAAAAGAGATGTAAATCAAACGACTAATACAGGTGTTAGTTTATTCTATATGTTAATGAGTCCGACTAGCATGGTCGAATTGTCATTTTACCGACTTCAAAAAAGGAGGTTCTCAATTGTATGTTTTTTTATGTATGTTACTCGATATCTCCTAGAATCGTGAAATTATTTTATTTTTAGGGTTCCGTATCTCAAAAGGCAAAAACGCCCTACTATGGGATCACTCGCCTGTCTGTCTGTCTGTTTGTCTGTCCCTCAGTTACAGCCGATTTGCTCCGAAACTACTAGACTGGTTGAGTTGAAATTTGGCACACTATGATGTAAGTTGGAATTTAAATAAACGGTATTAAAGTATGAGGGCTACTTTTGAGGGTAAATTAAAAACAGAGAAGTATCTTTTCCCTTCTGCGTTAGACCTTTGATCTAGCCGTCTAGCGATTTCAATAACGTTTGTTTTATTTATTTTTTCTACTCCCGTACTTTTATTTGTCATTTACAGAGTCGTGAACACACCTTTAAGCCCCTACCTTACAAATGTCAAGATAAGTCTATGTTGTCTATTCCCTATAAACGCATTCGGGTTTACACGCAGTGCGTTTTTTTGCATTTTAAGACACCTAATTTTAAATGTCATTTCTGATGAACAGTAAACCACATCTCCCATACTCCCATTCGACCTTGATGATTAATAAAATTGTGTTTGACTAAGAATACTTCTCAAATTTACAATTTTATTTGAAAATAAGTGTGTGGTCGTAGAAAAAGTATTGTATGCAACATTGTTTAACTGAGTCAAAAAATGCTCGTGGCGTCTTTAATAACAATTTTCGGCTTCGCCTCAAATTGTTACCCACGCCACTCAACTTTTTTGACCTCTCTTAAACAAGGGTTGCATAAAATACTATTAACAGAATCCTCGGTGCTCTACTATTTTAGTTTCACATAAAATAAACAATAAAATAAATATCTTGGGACATCTTACACAAATCGACCTAGTCCCACGGTAAGCTCGATTAAGGCTTGTGATGTGGGTATCCGGCGACGATATATATAATATATACTTAAATACGTACACAACCATGACCAAGGAACAAATACGTTATAAGTAATAATTTTATATTGGTAGCAATCAAGCACATCATGGACCTTTCAATAGTAAGCAGTAGCCGTAGTCTACGGAGGCCTGTGACGTCAGTAACGGTGATATTTTACAATTGTCACACTTGTAATTATGGTGAAATAGGCCACTGGTCCCACGGTAAGCTCAATTAAGGCTTGTGAGGCGACGATATATACAATAGATAGATACATATACATACTTAAATACACAGACAGCTATGACCAAGGAACAAATATTTGTGATAAATAAATACACAAATAATGCCCTCGCTGGGATTGAAACCCGAAACCGCCAGCTTTGTAGGCAGGGTCCTACCAACTAGGCTGACAATATTTTGAATAATATCCATGCTAGCGACGCACAAAGGGTTAAGGTCCATACGATCCTCCCTGGGACATCCAAAGTGGTTCCTAGTGTGCCATTAATACACGTTTTAGCATAAAGGGTTCAATAAAATGCAAAACGGCCTAAGTTTAAATCTAAACTGTATGTATCTGTCTTTTTAATATTGAAAAGTGTAATATCTGTCCTACGTTAGGATCGGGTTTATTACACTACTATCTGTTCATTAATAATGTAATTAAAGGGATTCAGAGCTGATTGTGGTCTTTGGCGAAAGTTATAATTGGAATTGGCATTGACGATAATTTCATTTGACATTTTTCAGTCAGTAGTTCATAGTACATTGTGTATTTAGGACGGTAAATGAGAAATTCTGAACGAGTGTGAAAGGAAAGCCCAAGCCGAAAGCGCAAGCTTTACTTCACACGAGTTCATAATTCTTGTACCGCTCGTGGCACACACAATGTTTTTCATCACATCTATGAGGCAAAAAATAGTATTTTATATAATTGTAACAATATGAAGGCTATATAAGTTGAGTACCGGGTTTAGGTCACGAGGCTTGCCGGTACGAGACTTATATTAGCCTTCATGTTGTTATGATTGTATACAATACTTTTTCTACGACAGCCAAATACATTAGCATCATTTAAGACAGCATAATAGCATTTTATGCAACTCTTGTTTAAGAGAGGTCAAAAAAGTTGAGTGGCATGGGTATCAATTTGAGGCGAAGCCGAAAATTGTTATTAAAGACGCCACGAGCATTTTTTGACTCAGTTAAACAATATTGCAGACAATACTTTTTCTACGACCACACATTTATTTTTAAATAAAATTGTAAATTTGATAAATATTTTTAGTCAAACACAATTTTATTAATCATCAAGGTCGGGCGGGAAACGTCAAAATTAAAAAAGAAAGCTCCTCTATGGTTTACTGTGACTGTGTCATCCGTGCGGTGACGGAGTAAGAATACAAAAATCACCGCCCCTCTCTTCCCGTGGGTGTCGTAGGAGTCGACTAAGGGAAATACTGAGTAACCAGCTTCTCAGCCGGTGGTAGGGTATTTTTACTAGTACCCGCCTGGTTGGCTACCACCGTACATTCGGTGTAAACGCCCGTGAAATGACTTACCTTCGTGTTTGCCGTGTTTCGGGGTCAGCCGGTGTATTTACCAGCATCTAGCGGGCCAGCAAGGCGGTGGCAACTAACAGGTTACTGATTGTCTCCTGTTCGTTGCCGCCGCGATTTGGGTTCTACTTTTCCCTTACGATCAGGTGGAGTGGAGCCACTTTGTTGTGCCAACGTTATTTTTATTGGGTCGGCAACGCGCATGTGACACCCTGAGGTTGCAGGCGCCCATAGGCTACGGTGACTGCTTTCCATCAGGCGGGCCGTATGCTTGTTTGCCACCGACGTGGTATAAAAAAAAAAAAAAACTGTTCATCAAAACTGACATTTAAAATTAGGTTACACGAGGTGTCTTAAAATGTAAAAAAACGCACTGTGTGTAAACCCGAATGCGTTTATAGGGAATAGACAATATAGACTTATCTTGTCATCTGTAAGGTAGTAGTAGTAGTAGTAGTAAACACTTTATTGCACAAATCATAAAAAATAACAAACGAAACATATACAATGAAATTGTACAAAGGCGAACTTATCCCTTTAAGGGATCTCTTCCAGCTAACCTTTGAGTAACTGAGAGGATACTGGTGTTGGTAGACACAAACATGTACCTACACGTGGTAGGTTCATGAGAACAAGACTCGTGTCATAAGCGAACTTAATACTTTTTAAAAATAAATATACATGTTATATCTAACAAAAAAAAAAAAAAAAAATAATAATAGTGTAGTGCGTCGCATGCGATGGACTCAGACAATTAATGAGAACTGCATGCGCGCCTACTACGAGGCTACAGAGGGGGGAACCCGACTGACCGCGTACCGTTCCAGGATTCTGCCTCTGTTTCAGGCTCTTGAACCCGCCATCACCGTATCGGAGCAACGGCTAGCGGATCAGGTGCGGGTCATTCTACGTTCTAAATGTTTGGATGACTCGACACTTGATAGGCTTCGCCTGCAGGCTCTCTCGACTCGTGCAGCTTCCACCTCGGCGCGGGACCCGCCCGCCACGTTGCCGGATCCGGTGCCGACACCCGACCTGGCACCGGGGGCGCCGCGGGGTGATCCCAGTGCCGATGAGGAATATTTCGCGAGTCAGAGTGTAAGTACTGCAACTGATGAGCATCTGAGGAGGACTTTGGAAGAGACGATTATGGAATATCGCTCCACACCCAATTCTAGGCCACGGTTACCACGCTTGCCCATGAATAGACGCAATCTAGCATTAATGGGAGCCCTAAACGCTTTACTGGAGCCGTACATACGATCCAGTAAAGATTTGGACGATACGCACTCGATCATGTACTGCGGGGCCATCGCGGCGTGCCGTGTTGCTCGAGTCAAGTTTCCGGACGCTGACCGTGCACCTAGGACCGCCGGGGGTGTCCCCGCATGGCAAGTGCGGATCGAGCGTCGTATCGACTCGTTTAGGACTCTCATTGCAAAGCTGATCTGCTTCAGGGGGGGCAATAGCCGCCCCCGAGTAATGCGCTTTGTGAACCAGGCATTCGCGGGAACGGGCATCATGCCTTGCGACTACATGGCCAACCTCACAGAGCGCATTGACTTTCTGAAGCAGAAAGTTTATGCATGGGCAAGCCGTATCCGCCGCTACAGAGAGCGTGTGGATCGATTTCAACAGAACCGTCTCTTCCAAAGTGACCAAAGGAAGTTATACCGAAGGTGGGAGGGAACCGATCATCATTTGTCCGACGCGCATCTGCCGGATGCTACTGCCATGACTGATTTCTGGCGTAACATCTGGTCGGTGCCCGTCGGACTCATCGAGGGCGATTGGATGAACGTTGTTGAACGTGAGTGCGAGAGCATCGAACCTATGGAGGCTGTTGCCATCAGCGCCGATGACGTAACTTGTGCCATCCGCCCTGCCCAGAACTGGAAAAGTCCTGGACCGGACGGATTGCACAACTTTTGGCTAAAATGGTTTCGGTGCTCCCACTCGCGATTAGCAGCGCAATTCCAACAAGCCCTTGAGCTTGGTTCCCTGCCTCCTTCCTTAACAACAGGTATAACCTTCCTGCTCTACACGTCCGGTAGTACCACGGAACCGAAAAACTACCGACCCATCACGTGCTTGCCTACACTCTACAAGCTCCTTACATCCATTTTGAGAGCAAAAATTAACACGCACATTGCTGCGAACAATGTTCTGGCCTCTGCTCAAAATGGATGTAGGGTTGGGTCCCGTGGTACTATTTAAAGAGCTCCTCCTCATCGACATGACCATTTGCCAGCAAGTCCGGCGTAACAAAGGGGCCCTCTCCGCCGCTTGGATTGACTACAAGAAGGCCTATGATTCGGTGCCCCATTCATGGTTGAAGAGGGTCTTGGAGCTGTATAAAGTTGATGCAGCTTTAAGATCCTTTCTCGGCGCGTGTATGGGGCAGTGGACCACAGTCCTTCGTCAACCAGGAGGCGGAGATGACCCCTCTGGCCCGCAGGACTTCATAAGGATCGAGCGAGGCATATTCCAGGGTGACAGTCTGAGTCCCTTATGGTTCTGCCTAGCTCTGAATCCCCTCAGCACCCTGCTGAAGGATTCAGGACTAGGTTGTCGGCTTCGGAGAGAAGGTGAAGTCATTTCTCACCTTCTGTACATGGATGATCTCAAATTATTTGCGCCAAATAGCCAAGACTTGTTGGAGCTACTGCGAACCACAGAAGTTTTCAGTAGTGCCATCAATATGGAGTTTGGTGTCGATAAGTGTGCGGTTATGCATGTGCAGCGGGGGAAAGTAGTAAATTCAACAAATTTACAGCTTTCTGAGACAATGTCGTTCAGATCTATCTCGGAAGCAGAAACCTATAAATACCTTGGTATGTCACAGTCTCTGGGTATTGAAGATATGGGAATTAGACAGGCGGTGAAGGAGCGCTTTTTTAGCCGGCTCACAAAAGTACTTAACAGTCTTTTGTCAGGAGGCAACAAAGTGCGCGCCTTCAACGCCTGGGTAATACCCATACTCACATACTCCTTTGGCATACTAAGGTGGACTCAGACCGAGCTGGACGCCCTGGATCGAAGGGTCCGTACACTGCTTACCACACATCGAATGCTACACCCGCGCTCATCAGTTATGAGATTGTACATCCCGCGGAGGTGTGGGGGCCGCGGCTTCCTAAATGCCAAAAACCTCCACAACCACGAGGTGTACAATCTCAGAAACTATTTTCTTAACAATGAGTGCGGGATGCATCGTGACGTGGTGGCAGTAGACCGGAACCTCACGCCGCTCTCCTTGGCAAAAGAGAACTGGCGCAGACCTGTGGTACTAAGCACGGAGGACCGCAGGGCGGTATGGAAGAGCAAGGAGCTACACGGGCGGTTCTACAAGGCCCTCACGGGACCTGACGTGGATCTGCTCGCGTCGGTGAACTGGCTACGATTCGGGGACCTCTTCGGAGAAACCGAGGGTTTTGCCTGTGCAATTGCTGACGAGGTTATCATAACGAATAACTACCGGAAATATATCCTGAAGGACGGTACGGTCGACATTTGTCGGGCATGCCGCCGTCCCGGAGAGTCACTCAGGCATATTATTTCCGGTTGTTCTCAGATTGCTAACACCGAGTACTTGCACAGACATAACCTCGTAGCCAGTATTAAAGACTGTCCACGTAAAAAAGTGGTCGACGTTATAATGACAAATAAAATGAAAAAAATAACAAAAACGAATTAATTAAATATTTATATAATAGTATAATTCGTGTTCTTCAAAATATAATACAAGACTTGTGCAACACATTAAGACTAATAAAATGCCCTGACTTTTCTTCTTACTCCTTCCATCAATCTTTGTACATCGGTTTCGGTGACCGTTTTACTTGTTGTATCCCAATATTTTTTGAATTGTTGTACATCAGTAGCAATTTTCTTACTTTTTTTTAGCTTTCTTTTCATTATTGCCCAGAATTTCTCTACAGGCCGGAGTTCTGGGCAGTTCGGAGGATTTGCAGATTTCGGTACTACAGAGATATTATTTTCCTCATACCATGTCAAAACCGATTTCGCGTAATGGGAAGTGGCTAAATCAGGCCAAAATATGACTGACTGGGCGTGGTTTCTTATGAACGGCAATAAACGTTTTTTTAAACACTCCTTCATGTAAATGACTTGGTTAACCGTGCCAGTTGTAACGAAAGATTTGCTTTTTTACCACAAGTACATATGGCTTGCCACACTAAAAATTTTTTTGCAAACTTGTCTAGTTTTTTTGTTGTAAATTTATCATTAATACCTCCTCGTTTATTTGCAACGTAAAACTGTAACCCTGGCAACTGCTTGAAATCTGCCTTGACGTAGGTCTCATCGTCCATCAAAATGCAATCAAATTTCGTTAAATAATTTGTATACAATTTTCGGGCTCGAGTTTTACATACTTTTTGTTTAGTAGCATCGCGATTTGAAACGCTAGACGCCTTATATGAGTGTAAACCTGCCTTTTGTTTAATCTCCTGGACGTACGACTTCGATACCTTACATTTCCTGGCGACGTCTCGAATGGAGAGTGTTGGGTTCTTCTTAAAGTGCTCGATGACTTTCCTTGCCTTACTTTTATCCATGGAACCGTGTTTTCTACCCGAACCTTTCTTCCTTTCGACCGTCAACGTCGAGCGATAATACCTTTTGAACTGTAGATTTAGGAACGGATAATAATTTAGCTAGCTTAGCTTGAGACATATCAGGATTTTCATTGTAAGTGTACAAAATTCTTTTACGATTGTCCAGTTGGCTAGGGGCCATTTTATAATAGTTATTATTTTTTAAATCTAAAGTAGTCCCAAAATAAACCTTATATATCCCGCCTTCTAACTGTCACAGTGACAGATTTCATTTTTCTTTTATTTATTTTTTTTAAGAATTTTATGTCGACCACTTTTATACGTGGACAGTCTTTATACACCAGCAGCTTGCTCTTCGATACGGCCTTGTGGACGTCGAAGTGCCATACTATAAGTACACAACTGCACCAGTTCTCGAAAATGGTCGTGCCACGCTCTATTGGGATCGACCTATCATCACGGACAGGACTATTGTAGCCAATAAGCCTGATATCGTGCTGGTAGATCGATCGCAGCGCCGGGCTGTGCTCGTCGACGTCACCATCCCCCATGATGAGAATCTCGTGAAGGCCGAGAAGGACAAGTCCAGTAAGTACCTAGACTTGGCCCACGAGATAACCGCCATGTGGGATGTTGACTCGACGATCATAGTCCCGATAGTCGTTACAGCGAACGGTTTAATAGCGAAGAGTCTCGACCAACATCTTAAGAGTCTCTCGCTAGATGGCTGGATCAAGGGTCAGATGCAGAAGGCGGTAGTCCTGGACACGGCGCGGATAGTCCGTCGGTTCCTCTCTCTGCGACCTTAACCACCGGCAGCTTGGGCCCGCTCCGTTGCCGGCGGCACCCTAGGTTAGGTTTTTTATAAAGTGTTTATATTTTGTATTGTTTTTGTATGTTGTATTGTATTTTACTTTTATAGACATGTTTATAAAACACCTAGCCTAAGAGAAAAGATCAATAAAGGAAATAATATGAATAAATACGTTCCTAAGGTAGGGGCTTAAAGGTGTGATCACGAGTATCACGACCATGTAAATGACAAATAAAAGTACGGACGTAGAAAAAATACTATAACGTGATCTTGTTTTCTAATAGTACGCAATATTTTTCAAAGTTATTAAACAAAAAAAAATGCAAACTTTTTATTAAGAGCAATTCAATAAATAAATACGGTGCGGTCGATGTTTATGTGAATTTTGTTTACCTGCATTTATCAGATCGTGTATCAACAAACTTAAACTAATATTGAAATATTTAAAACACGGGTTTGCCAGATATTTTAAAACATAAAGTGACCAGTTCATTACACAGTCACTTATAGACACCATCAGATATATCTTTGCGTCCTGAGCGTTCAATACTATATGAACACGTTTTTATTTCCATAACGATAGACGCGTGTACAGATATTTTTGAGCACTCCGGGCGTTACGATTTAATTGATGACTAAGGATCGGACAAACGCCCGTCATTTTGAAAACGTAACCCGTTCTGTGCAGTCGAGTGCATTAATATATAGACACGTTTGTAAGGGATCAGTATGGAGAAGTGTATATTATATTTATGTCCTTGACTGTACAATAGAGGCTTCCTTATCTTATAATGTTAACATATTTTATTTAGTCTTATGTTTTTTTTTAAATAAAATAACACTAACACAAAGTATCTATTTAGGAGATCCCCATCTCTTTCTTACTTGTACAAAAATTTCCTTTTTGCGAGTGTCTCGTGCGACATTTTTTAGTGCAGATGGCCCTCCGAATTTTTAGACCTGACGTAAAATGAGTCACTTCTCGCACTAGCGCGTAAAAAAGGCACCATCTGTACTAAAAAAAATATTTTGAATAGTTTTATTTCATGAATAATTATCGCGGTATCCGAAGAAGATATTATACACTCAATAGATCAAAATTCAATATCAAAAATTCTAAATCATTTATGGGTCACAAATTCGCAATCATGGTGTGTACAAGTAAATAGGAGTTGTAATCTCCTAAATACATATTTTGTGATAGTGTTATTAAAAAAATATCATTTAAAAGAAATTTAAATTATTATAATAATAATAATAAGGCCGCAGGGCAGCTTGTGGCGAGCTGTTGGGGAGTAACGACCCCACGGACCCCAGTGCTCCCGAGAGTCGGTCAGGGTCCTCGCCTCCGGCGTGTCTTCGTCGGTCGGAGTGGAACCCCAAGGGGACCCGTAGGACTCTCAGCTCTGGCTTGCCATAACTGGCCGTCTAGAGAGGAGTCGTCAGAGCTATGTGCTCTAGGGGTGGAAGTGTAAATTTGCGTAAGTCGCGAGTTGGTGCAGCGGCTGTCAAGCCACTGCGCAGAAAGCGGTGTACACCTCTTTACACTCCTGAGTCGCCTACACCGGTGTTGCCCCTGGCTGTCTCTTGTGACGGCATTTACGGGGGCCCATCTAGTCGGCGGCGAGTCACCGCCTGCCTCGATAGCAAAGAGAAATCATTGTTATGGCAAGTGTCCGGACCTCTTTCCTATAGTTCCATCTCTGATCCATCCATCCCCATCACCATAGCCCATTAGTCTTTTCCATCACTTTTCAATAGTCTCTATACGCCTGCTGGGACCGGTTTACGGATATCTATTGATGTGCCCGTGAATGGGTTGCAGCAGGTGTACAACACAGCAAATTTCTCCAAAGGGCCTCTACGTGTTGGATCTATATCCCCGCGCAAGCCTATCAAAAAACCGGCATTTGTAAGCCCGTTATTCGAATGGAGATACAAATAATAATAATAATAACATTTATTTCGAGTAACACGAGACTCATACATGATATGGTTAGTTGAATTAGGTACTTAATACTAATGTTAAAATTTAATACAATAACTACATATTAATCAGACAGTGCGATATATGCAAGTCGCAACAATGCCTCATAAACGGACAGTCAATCCTGTCCCCTATAGAACGCAGGATGGGGTTGGGACTGGCGCGCACCCGGCGCACCAGGGATGTACATCGCTTGCGCATGCTCGTGTAGAAGCAGTCCACTCGCGCTTCCGCGAACATCCCTGATGCGCTACAGAAGCGCGGCAGCCCCACCAGCACCCGGAACGCGTTATTGAATTGTACACGGAGGGCCCCGTAAGCCCGTTGCGTATAGCTCCGCCACAAGCTGCACGTGTACAGAGAGGTACAATACGTTTTAAATAATGTTATTTTAACCTCCCTTGTGCATCGCGCGAACTTACGGGAGATCATATTGGCCCTAACTGACAGAGCCCTCCGTTCACGTTCCATGTCCATATTGTCCTTAAGATCGTGCGTTACAATATGTCCTAGGTATTTAAAATTCCACACCCTTTGCAATGGAGTGCCGTCTAACCTTGTGGGGGGTACTGTACCTATTTTGTAGTTTTTAGGTTCAAATACCATCAAGTGGCTTTTAACTACATTATATTTAAGCCCGTGGTCTATAGCATACTTTTCGCATGTTTCCAGTAGCCGAGGTAAGCCACAGGTAGAAGCGCTAAGTAGAACAGTGTCGTCAGCGTAACTGATATTGTTGACACATACTGAGTCAATATGACATCCGACATGCATTCTACTTAGCGCCTCTAGAAGCTCGTTAATATATAGGTTGAAGAATGTAGGCGAGGTGAGCCCCCCTTGCCTCACACCACACTCCAACCTATAAGGATCAGACATCGTACCCGCCCATCTAACGCTGTTGACCTGGCCCTTGTACCAGTACCGGAGTATCTGTACAGTTTCTAGTTTTTAAGCTTCTTCCACAGTAAATCGTAGGACACCAGGTCAAAAGCCTTAGATAGGTCCAAGAATGTAGCATAAACCGGAGTTTTTCTATGTATATAATACTTGACGGTATGCTTAAGGCAAAGTATGGCGCTCTCAGTGCATAGTCCCGGTCGAAACCCAAACTGATTGTGACTAAGACGCACGTATTTGTTTACCTGTACGTTAAGCATACCATCAAATACCTTGGCAATGATCGTTGCCCCTTGGCTATATCCTTATATAGGTCTATAGTTACTGGATTCCGCAAGGTTGCCAGTTTTGTTTTTAACTACCGGTATAACTATGGTCCTCATAAAATCATCAGGCAAATGGCAATGTCTGACACACAACGTATAAACCATAGCCAGGACTCTATAAATATGAGGACCTGCATTTAGAAGATGCTCAATACTGAGTCCATCATGGCCCGGAGACTTGCCTCGTGAGATCATGCAAATAGCTTTTGCTACCTCCTTGGCAGTAAAGGCAGGTCCCACTGGTTCCTTGTTGATTTGATTGATTATAAGAGATTTAATTAATTATTATTATAAGATAAGGAAGTCTCTACTGTAAGGAACAGGGTTGTGTTTTCAAAATGACGGGCGTTTGTCCGATCCTTGTTGATGACAACTGTACTTACACACTTTAGTTGATATTTTATTTAGGCGCTGGTCTCACCGGCCGGCGGTGATAGTTGATAGCTAGGCGAGTATCGCCGTGTCTCTTTTATTTACACGGGAGTGCGTGTCTTTTGTTCGTGTTTATAGCCGATAGTTCATAGCTTAGTAGCTCGCGGTGAGACCAGTGCATTACGCTTACAGTATTGGTTACCATGTCAATAAAGGATGTGCTTGAACAATTATTGTTCACGCTACACCGTTTTTTTAATTCCGTTAATTTAAACAGGCTGCTTGGTACGTTAATGGGAGCTACCTGGTATATAGCTTTTAGTCGAACTCGAAAAAAACATTTTTTTTTGTTTTCATACATAATAAATGAAATAGTACGTGTGAGAGAACCTTAACCTCTCATCTGTGGATTATAAATATGGTCACTTATGCACATCTGTGGAACCTAATTTTGATCTCTCCACAAACAAGCATTCTAGCCCGAGTAGTTTCCTAAAATATTGTTTTCTTCGGTTGTCTACGGAATTAACGGAATTAAAGCCAGGATTTTGGGTAAAAAATATTGTTTATTAAATTATCTAACATTATACGCGGTGGAATTTAATCGGTGAACCGGAACCCATTTTTCTAATTCAGTAATCGATGGCGGTCACGTTTATGTAGTACTTAAGTGGAACCAAGTTTTTTTTTAGCATAATTTTTTTTTATGTTGAAATTAAAATTTATTGTCACCCTACTAATGGCTTAGTCTGAAAAATTTAATACCTCTTTTCAAACTATCAGCCATAGAAACTTAAAACATAAATGAGCAATAACCACTCACATGCTTCAATTTTTATAGACTCTATTCTTGCTTCATTGGCTTTACGTTTCAATAGGTTAAAGCGAGACAAATACTTGTTTCGCTGTATATTCGTCGTATATAATATATATAGATTGGCTATAAGATATGAAGCCAATCTTGGGTTTGCCACAGACGCGGCATAGAAAAACCGAAGCCATTGCTGGGTCTCCCACAGCTGAGAGGATATGAATAACACGAAAGTTAACTTCAGGTGACTGACGGCACATGTCAAAATAAGTAGCATTGCAATACACTTGTTCATCATCAAACTTATTTTTTTAATAATGCAATAACAGTAAGAGTTGAGACACTAGTTTCTTATAGAAATTAATTATCTTTGACCTAAATAAGCTTCCCGTATAATTGAAATTTATTTACAAATAATATGAGTAAGTAAACAGGGATCACAAGGATGCTTAACAGAAAATATAAAACTAAATTAATTAGGTACTAATTAAATGATTACAAATGAACTTCTTTTTAAAGAAATCTAACTTTAAAAAATCCTTAATGTAGGTAACCAATTATAAATTTGCATATTTTTCCATAAAATATAAAAAAAAGAAAAGATTTCGACGAATTGTAAATCTCCTCCTTTTTGACTGGACTAAAAGAAAACACTGAAATATGAAAAAAAAACAACATTATACGAACAAAAAGAAACAATATTATAGAAACATCAATAAAGGGGGTTTTCAGTCAAGTAATAAATAAATAATGAAATATCTTGGGACATCTTAGACAAATGGACCTAGTCCCACGGTAAGCTCAATCAAGGCTTGTGATGTGGGTACCAAGCGACGATATATAATAGATAGATACATAATATGTATACTTAAGTACATAGACAGCCATGACCGAGGAACAAATATTTGTGATAAATAAATACACAAATAATGCCCTCGCCAGGATTCGAACCCAGAACCTCCAGCTTCGTAGGCATGGTCACTACCAACTGGGCTACGGAGGCTGACAAAATAATTCTCACAGAGTAATTCTCACGGTTTGTTAAGGAACCCTAAACAAGTAACGGGATGGATGGATCTCCGAGGGGCATGCACCGCACGGGGAAAGCGGCTGCATCAAAATTTGCATATCACTCTTCGCCGTTCGCTGTTAACGCGCGCACATACGACCTTTTTGTAACTCAAAATCAGTGTCAAGTTATGTAACCCTAACTGATAATCTTCTAGTTGCATGTGGAAAATTTATATTGCATTAAAACTATTTGGAAATCACTTCATATGTTATTCTTCAACCATCAAGCAATTTCATCCAAAATCCAAAAAACAATTGACGCCAAAGTCTACATGGTCCTTCAAGAGCCAAATATACAAGAAGAATCAAGCCCTAAAGTGAATACAGGACGTTGAACCAGCTGAACCGAAGAGTCGAGACATTTATACATTTATTGCATTTATACAAGCGATCAGCCATTTTAACAAATACCTATGAAGAACAAATATATGGAACCGAAGCCGTTAAGTACATCAATAAACTGAAGAAAATATATTTAATTATTCAAATTGTTCCCGGAAGAAGATTTTGACTACACGTACCTACTTATGGGAAAGTGCAAATAATTGGTGAATTGCAGTGGAATTTATGGCCGAAACGAGTGATTAAAAGTGAGTCCGTTCCAAACTGTTACCATTTATTATATTTAACTGTACTAGGTACGTAAAATATATTTAGTCATCCGTATTAACGTTTACATTATTCAATTTAGTTCTATTCAAAGTAGGTAATCACTTAGCGGTACGGATTTTGTAGTACCTATACAATGAAAATATTATCTATTGCATGCCATTATGTGCAGTAGTAAGTGCAAATCAAACGTTTAAACTGATACTTAGGTATTTACAGTATCGAAAAGTATTTAATCGATACACAAGATCGAGATCAATAGTTATTAATTTATCATATCTCTGCATACCTACCGCTGCATTGTTACCGCGCGGCCTGTTACTAGTCGGCCGCAGCCAGGCGAACCTCGCCCGTATGTGCGTTGCATTTTTAAGTAAAACAACTTATGCAAGAGGTAGTTTATAACTTAGTAGATTTATTTGTAAATTGCAAACGAATTTTATTTGTTTACATGTTTAAAACTTATACAAAGTGTTTTAACTAATCAAATCGTATACAATTTTAAAATTAATTTAATTTGATTATTTATACAAGTCATTCATTATTCATATACAATTTTAAGATCATTATTCACAGTTTATTTACAATATAATACAATTAAATAGGATTTACCGCTATTCCCATAGCCCGACACGATGTCAGCTGATTTAAAAGAATTAATTCGTAGGCGTGGTGCAGTTAACACGTTGAATGCGGGAACAAAATTTTATGATTTACTTGCAGTGCTATACATACCATTTTTGAATTGTAGGATAGTCGTACACTGGGGCGGTACAAGGCTATTTTGGTTTGTGACTAAAGGTGTCTATTTTAGATGATATATCGTTGTTGGTTTTACAAATCGATGATTTATTGATTAAAATGGCTAGTTAAACAATTGAATGATCTAAGGCTAGTGTCGTTACACACTGTCGTACTTCGTTTAGGCATTATTGGAAAATTAATTAACGATACGAAATTGACTTGTGTCGCACCAAGGGAATAGGGCAGATGCCGTCTAGTCGATATTTTGGTAGGGATGGGAAATATAATGAAACAATATTATCGATATCCCCGGATAGTGACCCCACGAACGACAAGCGCCAGGGTCCTCAAGGGTCCCTCGACATAAAGCTGAGTGTGGACCTTTTCAGTTACGCTTTATAAAATGTACACCACTGGCATTGTCATTAAGTAGTTAAGTTTAAATTAAGCTAAGTTATTGAATACTTAAAGTTCTTCTATTCTATTCTATTCTATTCTATATCGATTATTATAATTTAAAAATATAAATAAATAAAATAAATAAATATCTTGGGACATCTTACAAAAATCAACCTAGTCCCACGGTAAGCTCAATTAAGGCTTGTGTTGTGGGTACCAGGCGACGATATATATAATAGATAGATACATATAGATACTTAGATACATAGACAGCCATGACCAAGGAACAAACATTTGTGATAAATAAATACACAAAGAATGCCCTCGCCAATCTAATTAAAATTACAAATTCTTCCGATTTTTCGCTTCACTTCGTTCACTACTCGTAGTTACACTTTCACTGCACTCCGTCTCTTCGAAAATCTTTTGTAACATTTTTCGCGATCGTTTTCTCGGTGCATTCATGATGAAATCGGAAGTGCCATCGAAATATAAACAAAAAACACGTAATCGTTACCCCCGCACTGGCTGTACTGACCTGTACTTGTGGTGCTGTACAAGACAGTAGGTATACAAGACACTTTTGGTCGGTACCGCACTGGTTGATTATTTTTTTCACCTAGTGCGGTACGAGTCAAATTTGTCTTGCAAAGTTTGATGTACCTACTAGATAGAACTTATAGAAAGACACATAAATGTATACTTGACTCCTTCTAGCTCATAGGATTTCATAGTCAAATCGACCCCGCACCAGAGAGAAACAAGCTACTTCTTCACTTCGCACCAGAAGAAAGTACATTACAAGTCGAAATTGGCATGTACCGCATTCAACGTGTTAAGGGGAGGTTGACTAATTTTATTAACTACGTAGAAAAATTGGATTCTTTGACGTCATTACAAGTGATCGAACTACAAGCTCGTTTAAGCAAAATGGATGCACTTTTTGCACAATTTGAGGAAATTCAATCTGGAATTGATATTTTAGTTGATGAAAATGAATTAAGCTTTCACTCCGCCGCTCGCACTGAGTTTGAGGATTTGTTCTACGCTAATATTGCGCTCGCGCAGGAGATCCTTAACGCCAACAAACCCGTGAAACATGGTGACAATCACTCTTCTAGCGACTCTTACGTTTCAGGTGACGCTGAGGAGCACGCACGGAGTAGTAAGGTGGTTCGCACGAGCACTCGAGGCATTAAATTACCGACGATTCAAATCCCCAAATTCAGCGGTCAATACGAGGATTGGTTGGAATTTCGAGATTTATTCGTGTCCTTGATACATGAACACACGTCTATCTCCGACGTACAAAAGTTTCACTACTTAAGGGCATCCCTGGAGGGGGCCGCTGCTCAGGTAATCAAGTCATTAGATTTTTCAGCCCGTAATTATAACATCGCTTGGGATTTGTTGTGCGACAGGTATGACAATAAACGACTGCTTATCCAAAACCACATACAAGCATTGTTTACGTTGGAACAAAATAAGAAAGAATCTTATCAATCAATTCGCAAAATTATTGACACCTTTACTAAAAACCTGAGAGCATTAGATACACTCGGTGAACCTACCACTTCATGGGGCACTCTTATCATTTATATAATGAGTACTAAATTAGACTCTAGGACATTGCGGGAATGGGAAGAACACAAATCCGACTTAAAAACATTAAGTTAGAGCAATTTACCTTGTTCTTAAAAAATAGAGCCGACTTGCTCGAAACGTTACAAATGAGTAACAACTCAAACACAAATATCGGTACCAGAACTGATAAATACAAACCTGCCGAGTACGTCAAGAGTCTCGCAGCAGTCACCAATACCAATACACATCAGCAACCTACATATGTAGGTTGCTGATGTGTATGCGCATATGCGTCATATCGATACAGCTGCCCCTTGTGCAAGCAAAACCATCGCATTTATAGGTGTGAGCAATTTCTAGGACTACCTGTCAACGAGAGAGCAGAATCGGTGAGGAAGCTCAAGTTATGCGAGAACTGCCTCCGACCCGGTCATCAGGCTCGCGTTTGCAGGTTGGGCCCATGCATGAAATGTTCACAAAAACACAATTCGGTGCTTCATTCCGATTCCGATACAGCTTCAGGGTCATCTGAGCCATCAGTTGTGAGCACGACAACACTTTCAGTCGAACCGACAGGGTGGGTCTTGCTCTCAACTGCCGTGATCCACATCTACGACAAGGATAACCACCGCCATGAAGTAAGAGCCCTTCTTGATAATGGAAGCCAGGCGTCCTTCATGACGGATTCCTTGTTACGTAAATTAAAAATTAAACATACAGAATTGCAATCATCCGTCACTGGATTAAACAATATAGTAGTATCACAGGCATCAAAGCGCTGCAATGCACTCATCGAATCAAGAACCAGCCAATACAAAGTCAATTTAGCATTCTCAATCGTAGAGAGCATTGCAAAGCTTTGCACTGATCAAATGAGACTACCTAAACTAAACATCCCTACACATGTAGTACTGGCAGACCCGGAATACTATAATCCGTCGAATATAGATATTCTAACTCGGCGCAGACATCTTCTGGGAGCTGCTTGAACAGGGTCAAATACGTTTAGGTGAAGGTTATCCAATATTACAGCATACAAAACTCGGTTATATCGTTTCGGGGCCTACCAGTATTAGGCTTAACCAGAAATACAAAAATTCATTCGAAACGGTAACATGTAATCTGATCGCGGACAATTCATTACAGGAACAGTTACATTACAGGACAAGTGGAGGTCAACTTGCTATGTGCAAAGAGTAAAGTCGCACCTTTAAAACCAACCACAATACCACGCCTTGAACTGTGTGGCGCCCTTTCCGCTGCACGTCTGACTGAGAAAGTCCTCAAATCGATTCGCATAACAGTTCAGAGATGTGTTCTTTGGACTGACTCATCTATTTGTTTAGGTTGGCTCCAAACGCAGCCTAACAAACTAAAACAATTTGTCAAAAATCGAGTTGCTGAAATTCAAGAGCTCACTGCTAATCATGAATGGCGCCATGTGCCAACAGCTCTCAATCCAGCTGATATGTTGTCGCGTAGAGTTAATATGTCAGAATTACATGATTTACGAATGTGGTGGAGTGGACCAGACTTTTTAAAGGAAGACGAATCCGAGTGGCCTAAAAGTAATTTTGTAAAAACGAATGTAGAAATGCCAGAAATGGTAACCGTAACTACTATATCAGTTTCTAGGAACGCAAATAACGATTTTATAAATTTTGACAGATTCTCTAAAATACTAGTGTTGAAAAGAGCTTTAGCCTATGTATTGCGGTTTATTTATAACTGCCGGAACAAAACCAAGAAAAGGTCTGGACCACTCACTAAGGACGAAATACAAGATTCTTTTACATTGCTTATTAAATGGTCCCAAAAACAATCATTTCAAGAATATGATCAACTTGCGAAAAAACAACCACTATCCAATAAAAACAAACTTTTAATGCTATCTCCGTTTGTCGATGAATCAGGATTAATTCGAGTAGGCGGGAGATTAGAAAATTCAAACTATACGTTTTGTAAAAAGCACCCAATATTACTTTCATCCAAACACACGTTGACATTGCTTATATTCGTTGCAGAACATATTCGCTTAATGCATGCTGGACCACAATTGTTGCTAGCATCAATAAAGGAACAGTTTTGGCCTATCGGTGGTCGCAATTTAGCCAGATCTGTCGCACACAAATGCCTGAGATGCTTCAGGATGAGGGCGCAAACCGTAAACCCTATAATGGGCCAATTGCCTGAGCAGCGCCTCGATCCAGGTTATGTCTTTCAATCCACAGGTGTAGATTATGCGGGACCACTACTCGCTTCTGACCGTAGGGGCCGCGGATGCAAACTAATAAAGGTTTACGTCGTAGTGTTCGTGTGTTTCACCACTAAGTGTCTGCACCTTGAGCTGGTCACAAATTTAACAAAGGAGGCATATATCGCTGCCTTACACAGGTTTATTGCGCGTCGCGGAAAACCAACAACAATATTCTCCGATAATGGTACTCAATTCGTTGGGGCCAAAAATGAGCTTAACGCCTTTTTAAAGCAAAACTCAGCATCAATCTCAGAATTCATGGCTAATGAATTTGTTGAATTCAAATTTATTCCAGCATACGCACCTCATTTTGGAGGGCTATGGGAGGCTGGTGTTAAATCATTTAAATACCATTTAACCAGGGTTATAGGCGACGCACATCTTACCTTTGAAGAGCTATACACAGTTTTAGTCAAAATAGAGGCTATTCTTAATTCAAGACCTCTATCACCCATGTCATCAGATCCATCCGATCTTTATCCATTAACGCCAGGTCACTTTTTGGTCGGACGCCCTCTTACCGCTCTGCCAGTTCCTCAGATAGATGGGATCAATCCGACCAGATTACAACAATGGGAACGCGTTGAACAAATTCACCAGCACTTCTGGATAAGGTGGCACAAAGAATACATTTCAGAGTTGCAACAGAAGACCAAATGGAGAACTTGCAAAGGAAATCTCGACAAGGGAACAATGGTCATCATCAAAGAAGATGCTTTGCCACCTTTGAAATGGAGTCTTGGGCGTATCGTGGACGTTCATCCAGGCGTCGACGGAATAAACAGAGTAGCCGATATCCAAACAAGTAAAGGAATCATAAGAAGAGCCTTCAATCGGATCTGTCCACTTCCACTAGACGACATTCCTGTTGAAAGCCAAGACTTTCAACGCCGTGGGGCATGTTAAGGAACCCTAAACAAGTAACGGGATGGATGGATCTCCGAGGGGCATGCACCGCGCGGGGAAAGCGGCTGCATCAAAATTTGCATATCACTCTTCGCCGTTCGCTGTTAACGCGCGCACATACGACCTTTTTGTAACTCAAAATCAGTGTCAAGTTATGTAACCCTAACTGATAATCTTCTAGTTGCATGTGGAAAATTTATATTGCATTAAAACTATTTGGAAATCACTTCATATGTTATTCTTCAACCATCAAGCAATTTCATCCAAAATCCAAAAAACAATTGACGCCAAAGTCTACACGGTTCCTTAGCCAAAATGACAAACGTTTTGATTTAGTTTGTCTATCTATCCATAATGTCGCAACATTTCCCATTTAACAACCAATAAAAAATAAAACATTACGATACAAGTGTGAAAAAAATTAAGTTCGAAACGAGTGGGGATAAATTAAATAACGACCAAGGCGAGAATTGTAAATCGATACGAGTTACGAACGTCCTTTTTCGTTCTTCGACGTTTTTCAGTACAGATGGCCCCCCGAAGTTTTCTACCTGACATAAAATGAATAATTTCTCCCACTAGAGCGTAAAAAAAGCACCATCTATAGGTACTGAAAAAAAATAGCACATTACGACACAAGTGCGAAAAACACGAATTTCCTTTTTGCACGTGTCTCGTACGAAGGCACCATCTGCACTAAAAATATATTTTTTAGTACAGATAGTGCCTTTTTAGGCTCTAGTGCGAGAAGTGGCTCATTTTACGTCAGGTTCAAAACTTCGGAGGGCCATCAGTACTAAAAAACGTCGTACGAGACACGTGCCAAAACGAAATTCGTAACTCGTGTCGATTTAAAACACTCCCTGTCGGTCATGTTTTAAAACATCGCCACTCGTTTCGAATTACATGTTTTTCGCACTAAACTTGTGTCGTAATGTACTATACTACTTTTAAGTGTACACCTATGATATTGCATTTCTAATCCATTTCAATAAATTTAATTAACATCCCTTCAAGATTAACTACTATATGGAACCCTCACAAAGTTCAAAATTCGCTCAACTCAGATTAGTTTGAAGGAAGTAAACAAATATACACGAAGCACGCTTGACCGAAACTTTTCAAGTGTGGACGGACAACTAGTCAATATCCGAGCCGCGTTCTAACTTCGAGAATTCGTTTTAACCTCGTCCTGCCCGTCATCAGTTGAGCTATTGAAATTGAAATCTAATGAATTTGAAAATATAGTAGGTACTTAGTTTTTCATTTGTTCTACAAATCCGAATATGTCCTTTATAATATACACGATGATTCTTAATCCGTGATCAGGAGTAGAAAAACATTAAAATTTAGCCAAAATTAAACTTATTCGGCGAGGTCTCAAGTTAATTCTTCACTGTTTAATTAATTCAAAGTGAAAACCTAATTAAAACAAATTACCACTTAATACATGGTCATCCTACAGTATAAAGTTTAACTACTATACGTCAAGTGCCATCACTATGGCGGGAAACGGGAATTTGACGGATCTTATGTTAATAAAGACTTCCATCTACTTATTATCTTATCAGTGCAACACTGATAAGGTCGAACATAATTGATAGGAGATTATGTTAACGTGCATTACCTAAACTTGGCAAAATCTTGAGCAAGTAAAGCAATTTGTTTTCATACAGTACAATTTAATAATGAAATAAAAACAATAAAACTGCATACCTGACCAACTAAAACAAAATACATTATTTTAAACATAATTTAACAAGTGTTCAAAATGTCCACCGTGTTGTTCTTGACACAGATCCGCTTGATTGTTCCTGTGATTGGATTGATTCACTCGAAATCTTCTTCAGCAAAGAATCTTAAGATTTGTTGATCCAGATCGTCAGGATGATGACAAGGTCGTCCGGGTGCTCGACTGCTCGAGCATGTAGTGGCACTGTAAACTGTCCGAAGTAGCGAAGATTTTTGGTGCATGCGATTTATTAAATTGTGTCCGGGGATCGGAATGTTTGGATGAAGTTCGTGAAATAACCTGTTGGTTGGGTTCGCCTTGTGCTATTCGTTTGTATTGGCAAACGTACAGTATCGTAACGCTCTATGATTGAGTACTTACGGATTTGGTGGAGGCATGATTTTTGGTGAATAATAATTATTTTCTCATTCAATATCCATGACTATGACTTTGTTTATTATGCGTATGACAAAAGTGATTGACAATGTCATACGTATGGCCGTGTGTCTCTTGCGGATGACGTACGTGAGGGTCGACCGAAAACGGCCGTTACCGATCAAAACATCGATGTTGTTCGCCAACTGATAAAGGAAGATAGGCATGTTACATATCGGGAGATTCAGGAGACTTTAGGCATTGGAATGAGTCAGGTACAAGTTATTTTACAACAAGAGTTGGGCGTGCGGAAGTTATTTTCCCGGTGGATTCCTCACTTGTTATCTGACGACCAGAAAACGGTACGTGTCAATTGGTGCCGCAAAACTTTAAAAAGATTTAATGGAGGAAGCTCAAATGCCGTTTTTAGTATTGTGTCAGGTGACGAATCATGGATTTACGCATATGAGCCTGAATCGAAAAACCAATCTCGAGTTTGGGTTTACGAAGACGAACCGAAGCCGACAAAAGTTGTTCGTTCTCGCAGCACGATCAAAAAAATGGTAGCCACGTTTGTCTCCAAATCGGGTCACGTGGCGACTATCGCTCTTGAAGATCGAAGAACTGTCAATGCCGATTGGTATATAGGCGTTTGTTTACCGATTGTTTTTGCTGAACTGCGAAAAACTAACCCTAACCGCCGTATTATACTACACCATGATAATGCCAGCCCTCACACCGCTCAGAAAACAGACGACTATCTGAAGGGCGAAAACGTCGAATTACTGGACCATCCTCCGTACAGCCCCGACCTAAGTCCCAACGAATTTTTTACTTTCCCGAAAATAAAGAATCGGTTGCGTGGTCAGCGTTTTGAGACCGCGGAAGAAGCAGTCGACGCTTATAAAATGGCCATTTTGTCAACCCCCACTTCAGACTTCAATAACTGTTTTAAAAACTGGTTTCAGAGAATGAAAAAGTGTATTAAACACAAAGGAGAATACTTTGAAAAACAATAAAAGTACTTTTATTTCATTAAAATGCGTATTTTTTCCGATTCCCGAAACTTTCAGGGCAACCTACGTAGGCTAGGTTTACTCATAAATTGACAATTGCCAATAACTTTGTAAAGAGATTACAATACAACCTCATTAAAACCGATATGGTAGTAGAGTGACAAGGATTTTGGGATAAAATTAAATTCAAAATTAAAATATGATTAAAAAATAAATAAATTTGTTTTCACGTAATTACTACTTTAACGTAATCCCCATCAATTACTGAGTTAGAAAAAATGATTCCTGATCACGGATTAAGAATCATCGTGTATAACTAACGTGAAACTCAAACATATTTAAATGTTTATCAAATGGGTTACTCACGTAATTTAAGTCGGCATGTTTCGATTTAAATTATACGTAATTAAAAGTAACCCGTTTGATAAATATTTAAATATGTCCTTTATAAATTACATTGGGCAGGACGAGGTTAAATTGACTATTGTTTTTATTTTTATTTTATTTATTTTCCACACTTACATCTATCCTTATAGGTATTAAATGAACCTAAGACAATACTAGCGTAACTACTAACATTATAATTATATTGTTTCATCATCATCATCATCAGCCTATGATAGTCCACTGCTGGACGTAGGCCTATCCTATTAACTAGGCGTATAAACGCATTCGGAGGTTAATAAATGCCCATAATCGCCACGAAGGGCAAGCGGATTGGCGATCTCAGTAATGTGTCCGCAATTATGACGCTGCTGCCCATCATCAATCTTTAATCAAACAATGGTGACACTTAAAATAGAAATAGTAATAACTTTATTCGCAACATACACAAAAAACCACAATATATATCAACGAAAAACAATTTACAAATAAAAGCGTGTGTATGCTACGAAATGGCCTCATCTCAGCATGTTGCTAGCGAATGCCAGCGCTGGTCTTCCGATGAGGCCATATGAGGGACTTCGATCCCTTAGTCGACTCTTGCGACACCCGCAGGAGGAGTTGGGGTGGTGACAAATGTATTCTTACTGCCGTCACCAAACGGTTGTATTATTGTTTACCATAACAAAAATATATAAATTATACTAAATTATGGCGCATATAACACAGTACGTACAAAGTTTTGATTTCTTAATACTGACATGAGTCCCTGATGGTGATGACAGTTGATCGTATGAATAAATACACGCAAATAAATTACGAGACAATCTTACACAATGGATCGAGTTCCTCGACATGCTTCAGGCACTTGTAAAGTGCCTGAAGCATGTCGTCCTAAATAGCGATCAGAGATTTTGCTTCGGGTGCGAGTGAATTCTCTTAGAAAATTTACTCGCCAGCAGTGTGAACAGCCAGCGATCAACTATAAAGATTATCTGTCACTTTCACGGATACAGAACCAATATCATTTGTTTGCTTCTTGGACGAGAAAATATGCGATAGCTTATCACTTACTCTCCTTTGGTGGTACAAGTGCCCGATAAACTGTTAAAACAATTTTTATTTTATTTTAGTACCTACAGTTCTTCTCAATTCCAGCTTGCAGTGTGTGTGAGCGAGACGACTGATAATAACTTAAAAATAAAATACAAACATCGAATCAAAACGATTATTTCCTTGTTGGGATCCGTCTCTCAAAGTCAATTTGAGTCCCAAGCGGCAGTAAGATACATAGTCAATATAGTGATACATTGATGTATATATGTCGCTATACTTACTTAATCTCGTATCTGCAACACTTGTCATCATCATATCACCCGAAAAACGTCCACTGCTGAACATAGGCCTCCCCCAAAGATTGCCACAATGACCGGCCCTGTGCCACCCGCATCCAGCGGACTCCTGTGACCTTCACCAGGTCATCAGTCCACCTTGTCAGCCTCTGTAGCTTAGTTGGTAGTTACCCTGCTTACGAAGCTGGAGGTTCCGGTTTCGAATCCCGGCGAGGGGATTTTATTTGTGTATTTATTTATCACAAATATTTGTTCTTTGGTCTATTATATATATCGTCGCCTGGTATACACACCAGAAGCCTTAATTGAGCTTACCTTGTGACTAGGTCCATTTGTATAAGATGTCCCAGATATTTATTTATTTATATCGTCGCTATACCTACATACTGAATCTCGTATCTGCAACACTAATTTGATGAAAAACAACACCCGTATTTAGATTGAAAGAAAGTTGAAATTGTCATGAATTGATTGCTGCATGCATAATTATTATATTGTAAATGTGTATACGCCGTGAACTTTTCATCACGCGTGAGTGTGTTGCCACCAATACAAAATTACACCACGCAGGTCATCAGGCGTAGCCAAGATGTCATTCTGCAATCGTATACGATAAGCGCTAAGTCACGTGACCGTGATAATGTATGGGAATGGTCACGTGACTTTTCGCACTTACCCATCGCTTTGTTGAGATGAGAACTGCCGTGTGGGCAATAAGAATATATTTGTCACCACCCCAACTCCTCTTGCGGGTGTCGTAAGAGTCGACTAAGGGATTCAAGTGTCACTGATCATTATTTGATAAAAGATTGATGATGGGCAGCAGCGTCATCATAGTGGACACATTACTGCGATCGCCAATCCGCTTACCCAGCGTGGCGATTATGGGTATTTACCTCCTAATGCGTTTATACGCATCGTTAATAGGAGAGGCCTAAGTCCAGCAGTGGACTATCATAGGCTGGTGATGATGATGATGATATTTGAGAAAGGCAAGAAAGGCCGGGCCGGATAGGTCTGAGGCGGGCAACAGCAACACCTTTCGTTCCGCCCTCAAAAGTAATGTACTGTTCAGCTATGCTATTTTCTGATTCACACATTCGACGCTGCGTTCGTCAACGAGCTCGACGTCGAGACAGCCTTGTCTAAAATCCTAGCTGTTTAATTTGACACCAGGAATCGAGGCTGTGAGCGAGGTTGTGGGCGAGTTCGTCGCTGTTTTTCGTTAGAGAATACGAAGTTCCTAAATTAAACGTCAAACTCTCGAAGCAGTGTAGTTCCAGCTCACGCCGCATTCGTCGCCGAACACTAGTGTCGTTTAAAGTACATTTAGTGAATACCATTTTTAGGCTCGACTCTGCCGCAGCGCTGACACGGCGCTGACAGCAAGGCGGTTTTCTTAGTGAATAACACTGCAGCTAGTGTGGTGAAAAAATATCTTGTAACTTTCAATAATCCATTCTCCCAACTCAGTGGTTCTAGTAAATCCCGCATTAGAACATTTAAATTGAATTGTCCTATATAAAACTCGTAATCATTTCAGGCAGCCATTTAAATTGAACATAGATAATCCGAAATGTCACGGAATAATGGAAGGAAAGGTCGTTAATCTTGGCAATAGTATCTCCATGGCGTTTCTTTTATAGCCCTTTTAAATGGCTTCAGAAGCTCATGTTACAGCGAATTTCATTTAGTTTCGACGGGTTTTTCCTTAATGGCAACCGATGGGGTGAACACTGAAAAAATTGTAAGTAACCAATGATTTATGTTACTTAAGTCATTTTGTATGCGATAGGAATAGAATCGATGAAATCGATCACTTAAAAAGACATTCAGGTAGTAACCGAGTTTAACTTTTACGATTCTCCTATGTTATTTCAATCAAAAGAGACTTATTTGTCCGTATGTCGTTCTTAGGTACCATGTGTTCCGTGTAAATTTGTTTGCATATATTAGGTATATTAATATAGTAATCTTGAACACTGAACACTTTATTGACTAAAGACCGAAGAGCTGGCGCTTCCTCGCACAACGCATCAGTATTGCGATACAGCGAGGAATTACCGCAAGCATCCTCGGTATAATGCCATAAGGGCCAATCTTAAATATAGGTTAGGTTAAGTAGATTAGTTAGATTTAATCTATGTGTAGTTTTAGAAATAAATCTCAATTTCTCAGTAATTCATATTTTTGTAATTAGTTGCAGTATTTTAGCACGTGTTTTCCTGTACTAGATCGAAAGAGCCACGATTCTGAATAGAAATGACATAAAAATGGTGACGGCAGTAAGAATGCATTTGTCACCCCAACTCTTCCCGCGGGAGTCGTAAGAGTCAACTAAGGGGTTGAAGTGTCACTGGCTATAATAAGATGATGGGCTGGTAGCATCATCATAGTGTCAAAAACGTGTGTTTCTAGGAACTCGTAGGGCAATATTGTTTATAAACATAAAACGTTTTACTGATCACGACTTAAATTTAACCCTGTATACTCGTAAAGTTTAATTATTTGTTCCTATTACAAGCCTTACCTTGGTGCTTAGTCAAGGTGCCAATCGCTAACGCTTAATCCTCAATCGTAAACGAAAGGCAGCTAACTGTCTTTGTCGCACTAATATGAAAGAGTGACAGAGAGGGAAAACTACGATACGCTAATAAGCGTTCGCGATTGGCAACTTGGCTAAGCATCCTGGTATATTTTAATTAACTTATAGTACTAGCGGTGTATTTTTTAATAAAAATATAATTTTTATTAAAAAAATACAACAAACTCAAGTAAATTTAAATGAAACACATTGTATTTTCTGACGTTCAATACGTATATTTATGTCTTAAACAACGCCTTAAAACTATTATTTACACAACCATATCAATTAGACTAAATATTTAAAACAAAATTTATTTAATTTATTAATAATTAAACAACATGATCTAAGCTTCATTTTTTACTAGTAATATATACTATTAGCGTTTCATTTTGTTGAAAAATATCTAAGGTTAACGCTCACTTATCATTCTTTTCAAATTTTGATGAAAATGTTTAAGGTTGACGCTTATCTATCGACTTTAGGTCGTGATGGACATTTTTATTTGTATAGTGATTCATATAATTTTTTACGTATAGGTACCATAGAGTAATAACTAAAATCATAGAATGCTCAGACCATTCATTGTCAACTCTACTGTATTAACTAGACACCTTCCCAAATTATAAAGGAGGTAGGTGAAACAAATTGATAATCACTTTAAGATTCGCTTCAATGATTATTATACATGAGCTTATAAATTATCAATAACGAGACTCACGAAGTTTGCTTTGAAAGTTTTTCATTTTATATTATCAATCTCTCAAATTGTCATATATTCCGCCCGCCAATAGAAAACGAAACAAAACTAAGCAAACCTAAAGCCTCGTATTACTTTATAAAAACGCGCGTTCAGAACTCAATCTTCGTCCTACCACCAGCTTAACCTTTTCAACGCCAAGAATCACTAAAGTGGCCGTGTGTTGTCCTGCCTACCACGCCAGCAGCCACTAAAGTGGTCATCGAGTATGGTGGCGCTAGTGCGCTAAATTCCTTTTCGGCCTAAAATATTTTCTTTCATAGTCAGCAGGTGACTTGCTGGCCACCTACATTCATTCTCTTTAATACGTCAAGAAAACAGAAAAGTCATTCTATATCATTTTGTCAACGCAAACGGAAGATTTTTAAGATTTCGTTTAAAAGGCCGCAAAAGAGGAATCGTCGCCATTTAGTGCGACCGCTGCCGTAATTATCACCCGCCTGGAGATACAATCCACGAATATAATCATACTCAAGACCGCTGCATCTCATAGTTCAAAGGTAAGTCTCCTGCGAGCTCTAAATTATTTATTTTATACACTTTGTTAATATTTCCTAGGGCCTTCAGCTATCAACCTTTCCTCTAAACTGCCGTGCAATTAAACCACAAAGCCTAAACCACAGTAACTGCCAATTTTCCGATTTTTGGTTTATTGGTGATCTATAATCAGTAAATCAAAACGCATTATCCCAATCGATCGGTTTTTAATTTGGAAAACTGGAACATGGAAACTCGAAACCCCAAAAGCAGTAAGTGACTAGTTTTTCCTGCACAATGCAATATAAAGCGCAGTAAAATGGTCTACGGCTACGGATTTTGGGCCGATACTGACTAAAACGCAGTACAGGTGTAGATTTTCATGATTTTTAGCATGTAAACTCATAATATCTCATTTATAAAGAAACTAATTAAAACACAGTATACATTTTTTATGCTAAAAGTGTTGTACTGCGTTTCCAGTTTCATAGATTAATAAGCATAATTACTAGTTAAGACGCAGTAGGAATAAAATAACGATATTTAAAGTGGTACACTACTGTTCAAATAAGTATCGTATTGCCATCTAAACTGCAGTAACAAGTTCATGAATGTACACATTATGCTGTATGTTGTATTACTTTCAATAGCAATAATACTAGCTAAAGGACAGTAGCACCCCAAGGGGCTGCAGTTTAGGCAGTATTTTTATGTTATTTGACTATTTTAACTGCATTTAGACGTTTATTTCAAGTAGCAAATTCGAATTACGAGTAGTTCCATCTCGGACCTTCTTTGAAGATAGCTTATAGTGATATCATTAGAACATCCTGTTTAAGATAGTAAAATAATTCTTGACCCATTTACAATTTAAAACAACTAAGGTGTCGTCTGTTGATAAATGAGTAAAAACTTATATAGTTAAACACATAAAGATATTATTACCAGTGATCGGTTTTTGGATTCCTCCTAGCGGGATTTCACGTATAAAAAAATACGGGTGTGACTATAAAAAATATTTAACACTATTGTATTATACACACCAGAGCATATTTTATGAAACAGAAATATGGCAATATAATTAAAGTTTATTATTCAAGTTACTATAGGAGACCCGCCGGGGGAATCCAAAAAACCGATCACTGATTATTACCTAATTATTAGGTTCTTAAAAGGCAAAAAAAATAACCTTCTCTTTAGTTTGTACACATTTAATTTTGCTATGCGAGTTATGGTTCCTAGGCGGCGGTATCATTTTATAAAGCAATGCCTTGCCAACAAATATCATCGTTATGTCATAATATTGTTAAATTTGTTCTTTATTGCGGTACCTCGCCGTAACGTATGAAGTAGATTATACATATGAATTATATGAATACCGCCAATACCGGTCAATAATCGAGTATTTAGAGTATTTACCTGTTTTGGGATTGGATAAGATTGCTACATAGTTTTTGGTTTAAGTTTCTTTATTCGGTAATTCCAGATGCATTTAACAAATTTCTTTATGTTAGTTTAAATTCAAAGCTAAACATAAAATATGAAAGTAAATTCTTAATCATTTCTTTAATGAATTGCTACTTAATATATATACGTTGTTATTAAATTAGTCACGGATATTTAAGGGACTTTAATTTAACATCAAAACATA
>JALPQI010031600.1:0-44721 GCA_025490895.1 Thaumatotibia leucotreta | reverse complement strand
TTTCTACCAATCCCAAGTTTCACAAAATTAGGTCTACTAAAACTCATTACAAATTCTTAAGTTTCATAATTTACCGAAAAAAAACATAAGATTTTTCCAACAGTTTGTAACTGTTGAAAAGTAACCCAAAATAGGCGAATACTTAATGTTCAACAAAGGTTTTAAGTTGGTTTTGGGATTGCCACGTTTTTGTGATGCATCTAGTATTACAAAAATATTGTAAGCTGAGAATCAAGAAAACAGCGTTGTGTGGCCTTATTTTTCTAGTATTAAGGCCGCATATTTGAGTCGTATAGAATCAAAAACAGCAATCTGACATTTTTACACAATTCAAGTTATGAATGTGGTAACACTGTCCCGTTAAAAAAGTTTTTACATATTTAGTCACTTCGTATCAAAAACAGCAATATTCCACTCAAAACCAAAACGAAAAACCCATGTAAGGATCAAAATCAGCAATCTGCATACGATGAGTTTCAAAAACAGCAATCTGTTAGTCTCGACCAATCACAGGTGTTTATTTGATTATTGTCAAGATGGCGTTTACGTTGTTGTTGTCATGAGATCAGTGTGCGTATTTTTATTGTTTTATTACTAAAATAGTGTTAAATAATTCGTTTGGCCGTGAAAAAAATAAACATGAATGTACATCCCACACCTGTGAATAAAAGATTTGCAAGAAAAAAGAAAAGAGATCCCGAAAATTGGAAAGCAAATGTTGCTAAGCGTGCAAGGTACGGTTATACCGCTTTTAACCTTAGGGTTGTCAGGCAGTGTAGACGACGTAGTGTAGATTAAATTTTTTTTTTTTTTTTTTTTTGTAGCAGAATCGATATTAGTTTTTATTCACACTATGCATTCTATTTTGAATTCTACAAGTTATTGTTTTGATTATTATCCTACTATATATTATTTTTTTAGCCGATTTTACGAAGGAATATAAGGGTATTGACGTTAGTAAATTTAATGTAGTATGTATATGAATGTATTTGACCTAATTTCGATGTTTCTCTGTATCTCCTTAACTACTGAACCGATTCACACAAAATTGAAATCTCATCAGCACCTTGCCAAAAAAGACCCTTAGAAGCCTACTTCTAAGGGTGACACAGACAAAAAGTGGTAAAACCCCTAGGTTTTAGAATAGTTTTTAAGTTTAGTACATCATTATCACAAAAGATTGGTAGGCATCTTCTAGTAATAAATGCATTAAACTACATATTTTCAAAAGTATAATGATCCATTTTTTCCAGATATTCATCGAAAAGTTTGCCAGATCGAGTATGTGAACATAACACAAACGCTCTAAAATGTACAACTCTCACAATGCGTGATATACAGTCAATACATCAGAAATTTTACAAACGGCCTACAAAGCTTGATCAAGATGTTATGCTGTTCAAATTATGTTCAATAAAAAAAACGCAAGGAAGATCGAAATTTAAAGGCAAGAAAAAATTTAAAACTTATTATTCTGTATTTGTTAACAAAATAAAAGTACCAATTTGTCAAAAATTTTTCCTTAATATTTTTGGCATAAAGAGGTATAGAGTAGAGTATTTAATGAAAAAATTTTATGAAACCGGTGAGTTTCCTCGCGAAGCTCGTGGAGGAGATCACAAGGCTATGAAATTTGCAGATAAAAGAGAGTCGATTCACCGCTTCATTCAAAGTCTGCAATGTGTTGAGGAACATTATTGCAGAAAAACAAAGCATGCTGAAAGAAAATACCTTCCTTGTGAATTGAATATTAAAAAACTTTATCTCATGTTTAATACTGAACAGCAAAATTCACAAATGGGGGTAAAGCTGTCATATTTTCGACACATATTCAATACTGAATACAATATAGGATTTGGCACACCGCAAACAGACGTATGCTCAAAATGTTTGGAATTAAAAGAAAAGATAAAAAGAGAACAAGACGAGTCTAAAAAAGCAACATTGATATCAGAGAAGAGAGTTCACACATTACGAGCTAAATCATTTTTTGAAAATTTGCGACAAAGCACACCTGGTCTAAAAATTCTATCGTTCGACTTTCAGAAAAACCTGCCATTGCCTAAGGTACCTGATCAGTCCACCTATTACAGTCGTCAGCTATACTTTTATAATTTTGCCATTGTGGAAGGATCTTCTGATTTACCTTTAAACAAAGATCGTGTTTTTGCGTACTACTGTACAGAAAATGAATTCGCTAAAAATGCGAATTTGGTAGCATCTTGCGTGTATGACCATCTTTGTAAAACATACAAAGCAGGTATCACTAGAATACGTTTAGTTGCAGACGGATGCGGCGGGCAAAATAAAAATAGCATTCTCATTGGCATGTGCTGCAAATGGCTGCTGGAAAATGTTGACATCAAGCTTATAGAAAATATATTTCCCGTCACTGGGCATTCCTTAATGCCTGCCGACCGTCTTTTTGGTATAATTGAAAAAAAGTTGCGTAGGATGGAAGTCATACTGGACCCAAAAGAAATTTCTGACATTTTATGTGAAAACGCAACATTGAGAAAAATTGGCACTGATTGCCCAGTATATGACTGGAAAACAGCTGTCAAAGATGTATTGAAACCTACTACAAGTTGGAATATACAGTTCAATCAGTGTAAACGATTTATTTTACGTCGTTCGAAGCAACGGAAGAACGTTTTAGTGAGGGGTGAACTTTTTTACAAGAGTGACATTGCAAAGCCACAAAATGTTTGTAAGCAAAGAAAAAATATTAAAATGATCAGTCAAGTCAATATACCGAATACAGTTGCAGTTAAAAAGGCCAAATTGAATGACGTAAATAAATTATTAAGCAAACATTTTGGAACAGAATGGGAAAATTTACCGGATTTGACTTTTTACAGAGAAACTTTAGCAAGGCAGAAGGATTTACAGGAAACACCTGTTACAGACGAGATTTACTGTAATGAGAATGTCGAAGAATCAGCATGTTTGCGTGTGTAATTTTTTCTATGTAGGTAAATTCTTTCATAATTAATAAGAATAAGCAGATTAATGTATGAAGTTTTATTTTTGACAGCCCTGTGTGTGTTTACATTTTGACTAGAATCAAAAACAGCAATCTGATTAATGTTTAGTATCATAATCAGCAATGTTTGCAAGTCAATATCAAAAACAGCGATCTGATATTTTAAATAGTTAAATATTAATTTAATTGGCATATAATCTTCTTAAATCTTTAAGTAACGAATTGAAAATTCTAAAATGTATGTAATTTTATAAAAATAATTAAAAAAATTGTTGATTATATACAGTGAATACATTTTTTTCTAATTACCGTTAATTAGTGAAAAGACAGATTGCTGATTTTGATTCTATACGACTCATTTAGCCATTAATGATGTAGCTAAGGAATTGTTTCATGAAGAATTTCCTGTGTGAAATTGTTGATAAACATTATGATCCTGTTATTTTTAATGATAACCAAAATGCTCAGAAATTGTTATTGGCGAAATTAAGGATTTGATTCATAAGCATTGTATTAATGTAAAATATCTGCTTACAAATAATATGACAGCCGACATATTTACAAAGCTATTATGTACCAATAAGTATTACACAGTTTTGTAAGATTTCTATTTAACCGATAAGCATGATTATTTTAACTTTGATAGTTATTGTTATTGTCATGTTCTGAATGAATGCTTAGTCTGGCCTGTTATTAATATTATAAACTATTTCATATTTTGACATGAGAATTGTTTCCATTTATTGTAGAATATTATGAGCATGCAACTTCATATATATATATGTTTTGATACATAGTCCTTTGAAATGTATGAATGTTGCTATAGTTGTTAATAAGGAGAAGTGTTGGAAATGTATTCTCAACCTTGGCAACACTAAACTTTTGATCGTTCTCTTCCCGTCGATACTTGCAATGGCCGCTGCTGTACATTTAATTTAATAGACTAAAATAATATAATAAGTAATGTAATTGTTGTAATGTGATCACCATTTGGACGAGGATGTGAAGCAGGTATATTTGAATATATAGATTGCGACATTCTATAATATGTGAGTTGTTTTACTGAAGCTTTCCTTAGGCCAATCCACGCCACCTCATTCCACTGCATATCATATATGGATCTTTTCTACAGTACCAAGACATCTAACGATCGTTAACGACAATTTAACGATGGTTAAATACATTGATTATGTATTGCAACTTTGAAGTGCTATATCTCAGAGTTGGTTAACTTTAAAGCATTATGATAAGGTCTAGGTAATTGCGTATAGTCCAAAGATTCATCGCTTAAATTTAAAGATCCTATTATTGGCCACACCCTGTATATATAACTATACCTCTCTCTTTCACGCACAGCGCACGGCATCGCCGCACACGTATCGCAGGCACATGCGCGGGAAGGCGGGATTTAAAAAATATTCGTTTTAAGATTATAGCCGTTAATGTCGATTGCTCGTAAAGCACTTAATATATTTCAAATATCTTATTTTTATTTTGCGTGTTAATAAACATATTATCTAAGAAATAGATCATCGTGGCTGTACGTTTTCATTGAAACGTCTTATAAGCAAAATAAAATAATAACAGTGAAAATAAATTAATAAAAAAAATTAAAAACACGACTGCGGTTTCAAAACGTTCTTAAAAGTAAAAAATAATTCCTTTTTCAGGTTTATTCTTGTGAGCGTATCTGCATATAAGCGCTTGTCTATTACATACGACATTTTGTTTCGATTGCAGTCGGGGAACCTTCATAATGTTTATATTTTCCGTAATGAAAGGTTCCCCGACTGCAATCGAAACAAAATATCGTATGTAATAGACAAGCGCTTATATGCAGATACGCTCACAAGAATAAACCTGAAAAAGGAATTATTTTTTACTTTTAAGAACGTTTTGAAACCGCAGTCGTGTTTTTAATTTTTTTTATTAATTTATTTATTTGAAACCTTTTAGTGTATTTGTAGATTCTATAAATTTCGATACAATTTGGAAGGCTGACCCTGCGCTTCGTTCGCTCCGGAGGCCCGAAGAGTTCCCATCCCAGGTATTTTGGGCGAAGCCGTAGGGCACTCCGTGCGAGGGCCGGAACGTTTCCAAAACTAATGTAAATTTATGTTAAGCGAGTCCGAACTTCCGAAGGGGCTCGCCAACTTCAGGGTAGGAGGTAGGAGGCCGAAAGCAGAGCTCGCGGAGGCCCGGACCATCACTTCGAAGGCCCAAGCGTGTCACTCGCAAGTATTTTAGCGCAAGGCTGAAGGCCGAGCAATGAGAAAATTGAGCTACCATGTTTCTTGAACTACCCCAGCATCTGAATAAGCCGACATCCACGTAGGATCGAAGGCCCGACGGGCGAGACAACACGGTACAACCGTCCCTCTTAGCCTTTTGACCGCCAGACGAAGGAATATGCTGAGCTCCAGACGCCACGCGTACGTGATTATTTAAACGAAAATTAAGTTTACGGCATCCCGCGTAAGTTTCTAATGCATCGGTATAGTTGTCGGCCAGTGGCGGTCAAAGGGTCAACTGTCTTTAAGCCCGACATTTCGCTTCAAACTCTAATGAAGACCGAAAGCTGAACTCTGCGTAAAGTCAACGGCCAAAAGCGGTCCTCAGAGGCGTGCCAGCTCACGAGGCCGAAAGCCGAGCCACCAGAGCCCAGTACATAGCCCATCGAAGTACATAGGTCACACTGAAAGTTTTGAGTTTCACCCACTTAAAGATCACTTAGTGTTTAGACACAAATTATTTTCTGAAAATATAACTCTTTATTATTTTTTGGGGTATAACTTATACGGTTAACACCTGTACTTTAGGATTTCAGGCCATTTGAAAATTGTGTGTCGGGCGATTTCAAATTTTTCACGGATTCTTTATTCTGTAACGTAAAGTCAACGATGAAAAAGAAATGGGCTTAGATTCTTATTTGGTATTAAAGCCCAGTTCTTGTAGGATTGCTTGTAGTACCTAGTTTTCACAAATTTTATTGCTTCCGATTTTTTCTTGTGGATGATTAAAGAGATCAATGTCTAATAACAGTCATGTCCTAATTTCAAATTGCAGTAGTGGACTTTTACTAAGAGTGCCCTAGCATGACACTTGTATAAGAAATTTAAAGAAAGGCCAAAGACGGAGCTGCGGGAAAAATAAGCTACCAAGCTTTTTTAACTACCCCAGCATCTAAATAAGCTCAGCTCCGCTTTGTGCCAAATACTAGGAGCGTCACTATCGGGGTGCGCTCGGCGCTCGGCCCGAGGACTGGAAGCCCGACGGGCGAGTCCACGCGGTACAACCGTCCTTCTTAACTATCTTAACAATCGAAGCCAGAGCCCAGCGCTATCAGGGCACGTGATGGAATAGTGTAGCTTCAAAACGAATCGGAGAGCTGCAGGCCCGACGATCGTTTCCACAATTTGCGAAAGTTGTAGACCGCACTCCGCGTAGGACTGGTAGCCCGAAGTGTCCTCCAGAGGGGCGCCGGCTTACGAGGCCGAAGACCACGCTACCAGAGCCCAGCGCTCCTTCGCTATACAATGTAAAAATGTAGCTTTAAAACGGATCTCAGGGCCGCAGATTCTTTTCGAGAAAATGCGAAGGCTGAACGTCTGCGTATTACCGAAGGGCCGTAGGCAAAAAAGGGCCTAAATGCAATTTATGTTTTAACATATTTCAAGTTTTAATTTTGATGCGCTTGTATGGTACGTATAGCAATTTTGTTTATCCACAATTGCTGTTGTTATTGTGTTGTTAGGTACATTCGCCTGATATTCAAATAATATCTAGAAATCCTCGATATTAGTGAGGTACGTACATGGCATTAGCACATGATTAGTGCGACAGTATGTCGCTACAAAATAGACTATCCATCCCTCTTATACAAGTAGTTAAAGATGGAAAATCTATCTCGCGGTGACAAACTGACGTACCTACCAATCACGTATTAAGCATACATATGTGGTTAAATGTCTCGTATCTCGCAAACTATTTACATAGGTACATGTTATTACCATTTTTATTAAATATTGTATTATAGCTATTTTCCGCAACTCGAAATCTAACGTGCCTGTTTTGCGTGGTCCCAACCCTGGCCCCATACTTGTTGGGAACTCACAAACAGGTTACCTCATGATGTTTTCCTTCACCGTAAAGCACTTGTGATGATATCAAATGATGATGTACATAAGTTTTTCGAAAAACTCATCGGCACAAGCTGGGGATTGAACCCACGACCGCTGCGTAGCAGCCGTGCGTTGTACCACTCGACCACAAACACTTATATAATGTATCTGTTTCATACACACTAAGGCCCGTGTCAGCGGTGACAGTTCTGTCACGGCTTAGATATCAAAGAAAAATTTCAATACCGCGATGTAGAACATTTCGAGTTTTCTCTTCATACACATACTGAAACATATAACTTGTATATGTATTTATAATCTGCATGTAAAACGCTTTAATTTGATACCCAAATCATAGCGTTTGGATCACATACTATTCTTTGTGATATGATTGCATTTTAATGAATCTCACTCTTCTTGAATAAGTTAAGCACGTATAAGTTATGTACATATTCGTAATCGTTGTTTGAAGCTCTTCATTTTGATACCAAACTCGATAGGTTTCTTTCATATTTTATTTTTTTGGTTAGATAATATTGAATTTCTAGGCCGCCATATTATTTTTAACGTGACGTCACATATCCTATGTTACCCGCGACGTCACGAGGATTCTAATGATACCTTACACTATTAAAAACGGTTAAGTGGTCGCGAAGATCTGCGCGTTTAAAGAAAATATGAAACATACATAGGGGCTGAACACATATACTCTCCTTTTGGCAGTCGTGTAAAAAATAGATGCAACTGTGTCACCGCGGAGAAAAGTGACGTTTATATCTTTATTTTGGTCCAATGACCAAATTTTCGAATTGCGCAAGATTTTGTAAGTTATATTTTTTATCAAATAGGGAAAAAAAATTAAGGCATAGTTTTTTTTGTATAAGCTTTACGAAAAAACTTGGGATTTTTTTTTCCTTAATTATAAATCATCTGAAACAATAGAATGAATGCATAATCTCGAGGGTAGAAATTATTGAACGTGCTGTTCCAATTATTGACCTTCAAGTCCTCGACTGGATGAGAAGCTCTCGCGCGGCACAGGGGATTATTGCATGGTGTGAATCTGTATACCCTAAATATTTATTAGAAAAAGCTTCCGAAACTGTAGGATTTAATGTGTCCAAAAACTTTTCTTCCCCCGACTATAGCTGTTTTGTGAAACCGGTGTTTGGGTATCCAGTGCTATAGTCATAGTCATAGTCATTTATTCATTAAACAATATACATTGCATTTGAATATTACATTAAATGTGTTTCCGGACCGATACGACCTTCAAACCTTCAAGAAAAGAGCATACTCCCACCTTAAAGGCCGGCAACGCATTTGCGACGCCTCTGGTGTTGCGGGTGTCCATGGGCGACGTTAATCGCTTTCCATCAGGCGATTCGTCTGTTCGTTTGCCACCTATATGCATAAAAAAAAAATTACAATTTTATATTTAAAATACTAAAACCTAATAAAATTATCAAATATACATTCAATGAATATGTCTACAAAGTTAACAATATAAGGACTCGTATTAAAAATAAACTTAATCTATATATATAATAACCAGTATTTAATAAGTCAGAGAAAGTTATCGAATAAGGTCACATTGAGAAATAAATAAATAAATATATATTTTTATATATACAGGGTTATTTTTTCACCGGTACAATAAATTTTCCCACATATTTGGTATCGATAATAGATTACATTTATCAAATAATTTTTTTTTTTTTTTTTCATTTATTATTAATTTATCCTTCATGCAAATGCAAAATAATGGGCCTACTAATGATAAGACGTCAACGGGGTGCGGGACGCAGAGGGCGGCGGAAAGGGGTGAGCGACCTGCGCACGAGTTGGCAACATAGCAGTTACCTCAAGACCAAGACCTCACGGACGGTCAGTGTCACGGTTGACGTAGGTAAGTGCGCGCGCGCCGCATCGTACTACCTTCAGTCGGAAATTGCTCGTACGAAATGGTTCGTAGTTATTTTCTCATTGGGGAAAATACAGTGGCAGCCCAGCGGCTATACGCTGAAGAAAGTGTGCCCCGCCTGGAAAATGCCAGTGTTATAGCTATGGCCAGCCAGGTCAACAGATTTGACCCCGTGTGACTGTTTTTGTGGGGTGAGGGTAGGCCCAAAATTTAAAAGACTTAAAAAATCTAATTAAGTGCATTTGATGAACTTAAAAGTGAAAACTACAGACTTGTGTTGAGAAATATCGAAGGAAACATTCAAAAACGGGCAAGAATGTGTTTAGATAACCACGGCCAACATTTTGAACACTTGCTTAAGTATGTGAATTAATTAATTAGTATGAGAAATGGACTCCATTAATCAGGTATGTTTTTTTTATTCCAATCATTGTGCATAAAGTTGATTTCAAGTGTTTAAATACGCCTCAATGAAGAAAGTTTCTGTCCTTAGTGCAAGTATGAAGGAAGATTTGGGATCAAGTAAGATTTTTTGCCAAGTCATAATCATAAGTTGATTATCACCGCTGCTTTTCTAAGCCGCCATGCCACGTGCGATGACGTTGTAAACAAACAGTTGCCAGTTCGTGTGTTTTGCTAGTTATGTACATTGATAATGCGTAATGCGTCCAATTTTCTTATTAGGTTTGCGGATAAGTTCAAACATCGGTATTTTAGTTTTTTTGTTCTAAAGGGGTAGTAACAAAAAATGTTAGTATTCTGTAACTTGGACTACTATTACGTATGTTGATTTATTGTACTGGTGAAAAAATAACCCTGTATATTAGTATATATATATATATATATATATATAGTTTACCTTATATTCCAATTAATCTACTAATTATAATTATTAAAATATATTCTGCGCTGATAAAAACTCGTCCACCGAATAAAAGCACTTTTTCAACAAATAACTTATAAGACATTTTTTAAACATATTTAAATTAGTGACTGACTTCAATGCTGTTAAACAGACTAACTGCCTGGTAAGCCGAAGAATGTTTGACCACCTGCAGTTTAGTGGTTATTATTTGCGGTAAGTCCTTCTTCTAGTATCTAGATGCGTTTTCCTTTCTTCCAACGTCTCAATATAGTTTAGATATTTTATAAGATCGCCAAGAATCACAAGAATATACAGACTAGGCACTGTTAAAATGTCAAACTTCATAAAATAACCTTATTTACACGATGTTGTCTGTGGTATTCTGGCTATGGTCCTGATTGCTCTTTTCTGAGCCACAAAAGCAGACTGGATGTTGTAAAGGTAGCTGTTGCCCCAGAATTTTACGCTGTATCAAATATTCGATTTAACCAACGCGCGATACAACATTTTCAGTTGCGACAAACTTATCTCTTGTCTAAGGCTTCGCAGTGCGTAGCAGGCCGAATTTATAGAGTTGACTAGTGATGACAATTCTTCTTTCCAACATAAATTTGAATCAATTATGACTCCAAGAAATTTCACAGATTCCACTTGCTGAATTTCAACTCCATTTGATGAAATCTACAAACTGTCTTTGTTTCTCGAAGTGGTTTTCATCAGCAAAGCATTGGTCTTGGCACAATTCAGCTTGAGGTTATTTGTGTTGAACCAGGTGTTTAGAGCTTGCAGAGTAAAGTTGAGTTTGTTATTCAACTGTGTCATATTCTCGGCCGAAACTATAGCATTTGTGTCATCAGCATAGACCACAAGTTTCACATCCGGAATAGCATTCGCCATGAATGACACTAGGTCATTTATAAAAAATATAAAAAAGATAGGACCCAGGATCGATCCTTGTGGAACACCTCTTTACAACTTTTCTGTTCTTGACCTGTGCACAGTTTCTTTGCTGTCTTGGGTCCATACAACTTCCACAAACTGTTTGCCTATTCTCAAGGTAAGATTTAAAAAGGTCAAACATTTTCCCTCTTATACCATAATGCTTCAATTTTCCAAGCAAAACTCCATGATCTACAGTGTCAAAAGCAGCACTCAGATCGAGGAATAAGCATGCTACTTTCCTTTTATTGTTGAGTTGGAGAACTATGTCTTCAATCAGTTTTGTGATCGCATCATTTGTGCCTTTACTTTTTTGGTATCCATATTGTCTATCACTTAATATGTTAAATTTATTGAGGTGCCTAGTGAGTCTATCTTTCATAAGTCTTTCCAGAAGTTTAGACAGTGTTGGTAGAAGAGAGATTGGTCTGTAGTTTTTTGGATCAGTTTTTGATCCCTTTTTATGAATGGGCAGGATCTTTGCCAACTTAAACTGGTCAGGAAAAATACCCATCGTAAAACATTCATTAAAAAGGTACACTAATGGATTGGCAAGAATAGCTACGTTGTCTTTGATGACATTTCGGTATCTCGTCGTATCCTGAGGAAGTTTTAGGTTTTATATTTTTCAAGATGTGTTTTAGCTTTATTTCGATCACCGGATCAAAAAACATGTCGTTTAGAGTTATGATGTCATGAGCCCGTAGCAGAGATAGTGCCTCTTTTGTAGTCTTACATTTGCTGTTTCCGTGTGTGAATTTATGTAGGAGAGTTTCACAAACATCCTCGGGGCTGTTAAGCAAATTTGTTTGCCCGTTTTCTTGGGATATTTTTTAACAAATATTGTTTCTCGCATGTTTGTCCATTCTACAACAATGCCTGCGAATGACTTTCCATATTTCTTTTGACGAGTCTTTCGCTTTTTAGGGTTCCGTAGCCAAATGGCAAAAACGGAACCCATAAAGACTCGTCATGTCCGTCTGTCCGTCTGTCACAGCCGATTTACTCGGAAACTATAAAAGCTACAGTAATGAAATTTGGTCAGGATATGTGTTGTATGAACCGCTACAAGATTATGATACTATATTGTAAAAAAACCATTGGGGTGGGGGCCCTCCATACATGTAACTGAGGGATAGATATTTTTTTTTAGTTGTATAAGCGTGTGGGGTATTAATAGAAAGGTCATTGAAAATGATATGAAGGTTTATAAATCTTATTTTTATTTAAGCAAATCGTTTTCGGGATATCAGCTCTCAAAGTCTGAAAAATGTGTCCCCCCATCTATTTTTTAAACAACGCGATATAAAATTCTAAAAAGAATATATGTTACGCACATTAATAAATTCTATCAACGATTTTTAGTTTGATTAAATTATAGTTTTTGAGATAGATTGATTTAACAGTATTTTTTAATGATAATTTGATAATGGTACGGAACCCTTCGCGCGCGAGTCCGACTCGCACTTGGCCGGTTTTTTCAATTTGTTATTGTACTGCCAATCTCTTGGCATGCCTAATGACTCGTTTGAAGATCGTTACATATTGTTTTCTGTACCTCCTCACTGAGTCATCAGTAGAAGTCTTGTGAGTAACAAGAACACGTTTCATGATGCTTGATGTTTTGATGCCTTTTGTTATCCATTTTATCCTAGGCCCATTATATGGCAATATTTTTACTTTCCGCTATCTAAAATTTTCCTTGAATACCCTGTTGAATTTATGAATCAAGGTATTCATGCCTTTATCAATCCAGTTGTCATTTATGATATTTTGGCGAAACTTGAGCTTACTGACAGCATCGAACTTCCTTACTGATTTCCATACTACGGTGTCGTTGGACTTTCGAAGGTTTTCTAGGGTAAAATTAGCTAATAAGCCTGCATGCCCATCAGCCAAACCATTATGGTCAACCAATAGAGAAGACACACTTTCTTCCGATAAATTTGTTAAAAAATTGTCTAAGCACGATTGCGCATTATTACAAATAAAAGTAGCCTCAGCAACAAGTGGTCTAAAGCCGTAAGACGACAGCAGTGATAAAAACTCCACCGTTTTTTTGTCTCTTTTCAACAAATCCACATTGAAACATAGAAACATTGGGGTCTGTTAACGATATTTATTAAATTTTAAATACAAAAGTAAATTAGTTACGTTTTGAAAACATTGAAGGATTAAAATGTGATCAGTAACAATGTGATGATTAGTGGTGAAAATAGTAGATTGTTCAACGAGGGACTAAAACAGGCCATTATGACACGAGATATTTATACACCCGAGCGCAGCGAGGGTGGATGTAGTTCGAGTGTCATTATGGCTGTTTAGTCCCGAATTAAACACTCTACTTTTCACTTAGAATGCGAGGAAAAAAACTACGGTATACATAATCTCAGTATTTAATAACAGAAAGAACAAATAAGAAATAAAAAAAATGTATGTTCTGCGATGTCAAAACTTCCGATTTCTTCGGAACATGGCCACTTGATGATAAGTTCGCAAACTTTTTCAAGTTATATGGTTTAGTTGCAGTGTGGTTTTAAGCATGGAATATATGCTACTCGTACAAGGTGATGACGGTTGATATTTCTTAGATTTTTCATCAAAATATGTCAGAAATACGCCTTCCATAAATGACGTTGGTACCTAATTTGCTTTCCAGTTTTCCAATCCATAAAAGTTTGATACGCTTTTGAATATATTACACTAGATTTCGGCGGCAAAAGATTTTGCACCACCTCTTTTGCATTCTTCTTCATTCTGGAGTAAGGCGTTATCGTATACTTCTTCATCGCATGACGTGACATCGTAAATTATATAACTACGATTTGAACAATATTACTTATGGACAAAAACACAAAAAATAAGCAATCAAATTCGTTCCGCGTTTTAAATTTAATCTGTATTCCTTTTTCGAAATATGACGCTTTAAATACTTGCATATTTAGCCAACGAATTGGAGCTAACTACATAACTATTTTGAAGCTAATTGGTTATTAAAGCATAAGTAATACATTGGATTCAATCTTAATCATATATTAAACAAGTATTAAATATACATGTATATCAAGAAAATAAATCTATTCTCCTTAATATTTTTGCATGATTGACATTTTGAGGTTATTTTCAATGTCAATAATCGTTCGTTCAAAAATCATAAGCACTAGAAATGGCAGGGGTTTCCAAAGTCAATTAAAAAAAAGTTTAGAGGTTGTATACACGGCATGCACAAAAGTGGTCCATACACAAACACTGAAAATGACGACTATCCTTTATTCTTGAACACCGTGAGTGTGGCTGTTTACGGGTTTCCAACGTCAATTAAAAAAAAATTACTTTAGTCCCTAGAGATTAATAAAGAGTTTTAGTCCCGATATGCAGGGACTAAAATAACATTTTAAGAGCATGAGAAGTGAAAAAACATAAACATACCTCTTGTAAAGCTGAATGCAATAAAAAAATATTGTATTCATTGTTACTCGGAACTTGAAGGCTCTACTTAAAATTGTAACGTCATCGTTAGAGACTTCGTTTTGTATCAGAGATCGTACAAATGTGCGTCATTGTTCGCAATAATATGGACATGACTCCAAAGTTGATTGAATGAATGAAAAGCTTTAACTAAGTTTTTACTAAGATTTTCATAGTTACTGGTGTAGTATAGGTCATTTTGTGAAAATGATCAAATTATTTATTATTTAATCAACGTTGAAGTCTTGTCCATATTATTATGAACAATGACGCACATACTTTTTTCCAAAAACTGATAATAATAAAATAATGTGAAAAAAAAAAACATCAAACGTAAATGTAATAAAGTAACTGGAATTTCGTCAATTCCGGAAAATAAATACAGCTCCGGAATTGACGAAATTCCAGTTACTTTATTGAAACTTTGCGTCACAGAACTAACGCCGCCTATAACTATGCTCATAAACCAATCTTTTGGTACTGGGACATTTCCCGAGGATCTAAAAATATCCGTAGTTAGACCTCTATCTAAGAAAGGTGATAAAATGGACCCCTGTAACTACCGACCTATTGCTTTATTACCAGCCATATCCAAAGTATACGAAAAAGCAATGTTTGATAGATTGTATGACTTTCTTGAAACAAATAACGTTCTACATGTAAATCAGTATGGCTTTAGGAAAAAACGATCTACAACTCTCGCTGTGACTAAATATATACAGAGAGCTTTAACGATTTTAGACAATAAAAAATATGCTGTAGGGCTTTTATTAGATTTAACAAAAGCATATGACAGCGTATCTCACAAGATTTTACTGAAGAAACTTTATGATTCGGGAATCAGGGGTATAGTACACGAGTGGTTTAAGTCGTACCTGAAAAATCGTACTCAGTACGTACAAATAAAGCATCACGACATAAATACAAAGATAATCACTGAAACGCGCTCGGAAAAGCGGGATCTACAGGGTTCTATACCACAGGGCAGTGTCCTGGGTTGCATATTATTCTTGTTGTATATAAACGACCTTCCGAAACTAGTGAAAATACATAACATCTTATTTGCAGACGACATTTCGTTATTATTTGAGGTTGACAAAGGTGAGAATCCTAACCAAATTATTAAAAAATGGTTTTGCGAAATAAATAATTGGCTTGGCATTCAAAACCTCGAAGTGAACCTTAATAAAACTAAATTACTGCAATTTCACCACGGACGTAGAACCCCTTTAGATCTCGATATAGTAATAAATAATACCAGAATTGAGGAAGTAGATCATTTTAATATGCTTGGAATTTCCATTGATAGGAACATAAATTGGAAAAAACACGTAGAGTTGACAAAAACTAAAATTTGTAGCTTCCAGTATGCACTGTTTAACCTGCGTAAGACCACTGACCTTAAAACTGCTCTCTCAGCCTATCATGCGTTTGCCCACTCTCGGCTTAGTTACGGCGTGATGCTTTGGGGCAACAGTACAGACTCCCATGAGTTATTCGTTCTCCAAAAGCAATGTGTGCGTATTATGGTGGGCATTCAACGGCCCGAAAGCTGTAGACCTTATTTTGAAAAGCTTCAGATACTACCACTCCCTTGCCAGTACATTTTCGCATTAGCTCTCTACGCCTGGAACCACAAACACGTATTCGACGAAATTCGGAGTAAGAGGAAAAAGTACCAACTTGTTATCCCTGCCTCAAAGACAAAAATGCTATCAAATAGCCCACAATACATGGCTATCAGGGTATATAATAAGATACCAGACAACATCAAGTCGTATGAAAATGTTGAAAAGTTCAGCAAAGGCATAAAATCCCTTTTGCAGCAAAAATGCTATTATTCCTTAAATGAATTTCTTACTGACCCTTTCGAATAATGAGTGCAATAGCGATAATCTGTGTGTGTGTGTCTCTCAATATGATATTAGATAATAAGTGACATAATATATATTTTTTACCTATAATTAAAGTTTACATTTGACATTGTACATGTAGCGCATTTAGAATATTTTTTTGTTTAATAAGCTAGATTACTGTGTTGCTATACCCGGATGGGTGCATGTTGTAACATTAAATATTAATAAGACCTACTGTAAACACATGTATGCAATAAAGATATGAATATGAATATGTATTCGTTTATTGTTTCTACATGATGCATACATTAAGTGACCTCTTGTCGGATACATCTTACATTTAACACGGCGTACATAACAGATATTTAATAAGTAATAATTTAAAATACAAAATTTACATGTATACATTCAATTCTCAACAAATTACCAACTATTACTATTGTAAAAAAAATTGAATTATTTGCAATAATCCTGAAACATCTAAATTTTGAAATATGGCCATAAACCATATGAACTCTTGTATTTGCCGTACATCTTCTTTTTTCTTTCCTTTTAAGATTTAGATAAATATTGACATTCAGTATATTATCTACATTTCTGTTCGGTATGTGGCAGGGACAAGTGAAACTAACGGTGGTTGATTACACACTGTTTTATTCGCATATATCGTGCTGCCTTATACTATAGGTGCTATAGCTATACATAAGTAGGCAAGTACCCAACAATTTCTTACCTAATTCAACATAGTCATAATTATAGCGTTATCTCTTGTAAGTATAAAAAAATGTTAGGTCTGATTTTATACAGGCAGGAATTTGACCCCATTCTTAACTTTGAATGGGCAAAACTTGGAAATTAAAAGATAAAAAAGAAAACTGGTGGTAGTTCAACACTTCTGTCACAATCAAGATAAATCTCAAATTTTTCCATTAAAATCGAAGATCACGCGGCACACTTTTTAGTTCAAATTGTTGAAATCAAATGGAATGCCCAAAACGAATTCGGCACATTAAGATAGGTAGGTAAGGTTCGTTATATAGTTCCAATATGGGATGGTGAAATAGGCCCTTATTACTAAATAAATACAAAGATTCAACGAAACAAGGATAAATATGTGTTAATGATTTCATCAAATATCATACGCCTAATCTTGCGCATTTTTTTACTATACACGTACCAATAGAAAAAGTCCTTACTCTTAGGCACATTTTAGACTGGAATTTAGGTAAGAGGACATACGAGGTTGATTTTCATACGTTTGTAAAATAATATCACTTAATTTTTTTTATAAAATGTTACTACTACGGAATAGGGTACTTAACCCCATGCACAGCCAGGAACCATTTAGTCTACCTTTGCATGTGTGGCCCATTTCATTAAAGTTGTCCCTCAAATTTTGTTTTAGTAGGACATACTCGTATTGTTTATGGGTGAATCAACTTTTTTCTGTCTGTTATTGCCATGGTTACGGACGCCTGATCGCCGGTTTTATGCAAAATTATGCTACTTAAACTATACGAACATACATTTTTCTGGTGATAATAAGCCCTTCCTTAATACTTGCATGTTTGCCTTTAAGTAGCATAATTTTGCATAAAACCAGCGTGACTCAGGCGACCGTAACCATGGCAATAACAGACACAAAAAAGTTAAAGACTCTTTCAATTCTAGTAAGAAAAACCGGCCTAGAACATGCCAGGCCATGCACAGTGTAAGGTTCCGTAGTTATTCTAAAACGGCTGGACCGATTATGCTCGAAATAGTTTTTTTTAAAGTATTCTATAAGCACTATTCGTGATTTTAAGGGGTAGGTACTTTTTTATACCATAGCGATTACCTCCGAAAATATTGAATAAAAAAAACTTTCTTTTGAGACCCTAATTTTTTTGAAAGACCTATTCGACGATACCCACACTATAGGATTATAGCAAATTTAAAAAAGACATCCCCAATGTACTAAAACAATTTTATTTTCTACAATTTATTCTACCAAATTGGTTTGCGGCGAGAAATGTTATTTTTTCAAATTTCCTTCATAAATATTTATTAAGTCCTTATATTGTTTGTTTTCATTTTATGTCGTTCTTTAATAATAAATTTAATTCCTTTTTTACTACGAATCAAATAAATAATCATTTCGAATCACGAGTACCTGTAACGATTGAATGAACATTATTTTTATGTTCAATGTTCATTTTTCTAATTTCTTCTTCACTCATACACCACTAATGCTTTTATTTTACTTACAAATATGTGATTAAAATTATGCGGGTTCCGTGCAAACATCTTGTGTGAAATCTTTATATCATGTACTCTTCGAACTTACACATAAGGCCGACTACACGGGTTCATGGCTGGCCACTGGTTCCTTTACACTAATCAGTAATCACTTAATTTGTTTATAAAATATAAATACTAGGGTGCCGTACAAAAACGCGGTCATTCTTTCATTTAAGGCTACTTGTATCAACATTTTTAATTCAAAAGGAAGTTTAAAACAGTACAACCACGAGAAACGTTATAAAGCGTAGAAATAGTTATTTGGTAATTAGGGGTAAGGTAAGGCGAAACTAATATTAAAACTTTCGAAATTTATTTATAATAATATGTGGCGTCCTGATTTTTATGCTTTAAATCAAATCGGATATTAGATTGTATTTTTAATTTTTAACGATTATAGTTTCCACGGTAGGCATACTTATATTAAATCCCATCTCACCACGTTCAGTTCACTTCAGTTCAGGGTCAGGGCATACAACGATTGACCGAGCGACAGCAACGGAGTGAGGAAGAAATATTAAATATGGACACTTTCGGATCATAAAAAGTACAACATCATAAACAATTAAGACATTTGTTATTTACGTAACGGTATGAACATCCTAGTTTAAAGACACTGACTCGCTGTATCTCATTCCATCTCTCCCCGTTCATGATACAACTTGCAATACTGACTCATGCCATTTTACGGTACTTATACATCCAACTGAGTAAATTTATGTAATGCGAACTCGTTTAATAGGTTGGTTTTGCCTATGAGATAACAAAATTTCGTAACAGTGTAACTTTTCTAAAAAAAACTCAAGTTACATTTAGCTTACTTTAAGTAAAATAAGTAATGTCTCACTGGCACCAAACAAATAACAACAAATAATAATAATCTCATGGCGACATAAAACAGTTGAATTTAATTTACATTCAGTCAACATTTAAGGGTAAGTAACAAACATACAAAGTATTACTTGAATGGTCAATTAAATATTTTCTATACTTAACTCCTTAACACCAATTTTTTGACAAATATCTAGTCTATAGAATAGAATAATCTAGCATATTATGATGTAGATAAGACACGTAGGTCTTTTCAAAAGCACATTGAATATTAGAATATTATCAAATTATCTAAATATAATACCACAATTGCAATGATAATACATGTAGCGTAACGGCAGCTACAACACAACTCGAAGCCGAAAAGTAGTTCACTTGATCTTCCGCAGAGCATGTACATGAGCCGTCATTACTTAACTTGTTGTGGCAAAGTAGCATATGTGGTGGTATATCTAAGAACCGTGTTTTGTTTCCAATTTTTTTATATACAGCATAATTTTCGTTAAAATCCTCGCTTCCTTTGTTATTCTTATCGGGCTCCGTTTTGAGTTTGAAGTCCATTACACAGAGTATACGATCGAGTGAGGCTATGACGTTTTGACTGCGGGTTTCGTTGTGCAGTTTTCGAAGCCAGATGAGACGGCAATCGCAGGTTAAGTTGTTATCTGTGAAACATGAAAACTATTAGAACAGATGTTTTTACAGGCTCCGTAGCTAAGTATTTAATATTACATAAACGGCTGGATTTCGCTTGGTTTCAGCTTTTTACGAAATAAGTTTTTTCCCTTAAGTCTGGTAGCCATATTTGGTAGTTGCTACGAAATGAGAGGCATGTTTTCCCATCTTGTGGCCAGCTACCAAATGAGAACGATTTTCTTATCTTGTAACTCCTCAGACAAAGGTACCTAATTCACAGTAGGTAGTAATTAATCAGATTACTTTAGACAGCCTCCGTAGCCTAGTTGGTAGTGACCCTGCCTACGAAGCTGGAGGTTCCGGGTTCGAATCCTGGCGAGGGCATTATTTGTGTATTTATTTATCACAAATATTTGTTCCTTGGTCATGGCTGTCTATGTATATAAGTATCTATATGTATCTATCTATTATATATATCGTCGCCTGGTACCTGCATCACAAGCCTTAATTGAGCTCACCGTGGGATTAGGTCGATTTGTGTAAGATGTCCCAAGATATTTATTTATTTATTTATTTATTATTATTTATTTTTGACAACTCTGTCTTGTAACCAACCAATTGTTAAGAAAGTAAATATTCTGATTTCTTACACTTAATAAAACTTTCAAAAAAATATTTTACTTAAGGACCGACAAAATGAACTCAGCTTTTTAGGGTTCCGTAGTCGGGTTTTTTATATAATGTAGGGTATCCTTGAATAGGCCTTTGAAAAAGAATAAGGGTCTCAAAAGAAAATTTATTTCTTAAATCAATATTTTCGGAGATAACCGCTCCAGAAGATAAATAAAATTGTGAGCCCCTCCCCCCCACTAACTTTTGATCCACAGTCCACAAAATATGAAAAATATCATGCTTACAAAATACTTTAATATAAAACTATTTCTAACATAATCATAATGTATCATCATCATCATCATCATCATATCAGCCGAAAGACGTCCACTGCTGAACATAGGCCTCCCCCAAAGATTACCACAATGACCGGTCCTGCGCCACCCGCATCCAGCGGACCATCATAATGTTTATTTGTACCAAATTGCAAATTTCTAGTACTAACTAAGTACTTAGTACTAGGTAAGTTCTCCGACAGACGCGTCAAAAACGTCAACATCCAGTCTCCCATTCCTATGAGCGAAGAGAGTTATTTCTAGGCTTCACGTTGGACCCAACCTTAAGCTGGAAACCACACGTGGATTCTTTGTGTAACAGGCTGGGTGGAGCGGTGTTTGCACTACGCAAACTTAAACCACTTGGTGTCCCATGAAGCATTGAGGCAGGTGTACTTCTCCAACTTCCACTCGCTCATGACATATGGCGGGGTCCTGTGGGGCAACTCGACAGATGCTGGTAGGGTCAGAATCGCTGTTTGTCGAACACAGGATAATGAGTCACTACTCGCACTATATTTATGAAGTCATTATGTACGTAAGGAGTAAGGAAGTACTCTTCTGTATTTCATATTTATACATTTGTTAGCATTAAGATTGACATTTTTTTACTTTTTATTTGTTATAACTTATCGATAGGTACCCCTAGCACCAGATTTATATTTTTAATTTTTATTGTATTTAATTTGATTCGGTCCATTAAGAATACAGATTTATAAGAAAAAATGTTTATACAAGTATTGGATTTTTTTCTAATGAGTCATATGGATACGGATGTCCTTTCCTGACAAAAAACTTTATGTGAATTTTCTATGATTTACCACATTACTGCGATTTCAAATTAGGGGATGGCTATTATTAGACATTGAATTATTTAATCGTCTATAAAAACCAAAGCAATACAATTTGTGAAAACTACTACAAGCAGTCCTACAAGAACTGGGCTTTGTTACCAAATAAGAATCTAAGCCAATTTATAATTAATCGTTGACTAAGGCCATACTAAAATAAGTACAAAAACGTTACAGAACAAAAAAACATTAGTGTAAATTGTGAAACCACCCGACATACAATTTTCAAAATGGCATGAAATCCTAAAATACAGGTGTTAGCCGAATAAATTGCACCGAAAAAAAAGAGTTATATTTTCAGAAAATAATTGTTTCTAAACACTGAGTGATCTCTAGGTGTGTAAGTCTCGAAACTTTCAGTGTGGCTACTATCTACTTTACGTACTATCCTAGAAACTGCAAAAAAAGTTCCTAATTTAGATTACTTCATCCTTCATTGGTAGGTAAGTCTCAATTAACTCATAATTAAGAGAGTTTAGTGTTAATTTTTTATCATGCAACATTGTTACAAGCTTGAATACAATTTAATATACATGTTAAACCTCAATAAAAAATCTACTGTAAGTTTAAAAATAAAATGGAAAACCTTTGTTTAGTAAGTTAGAAAAAAAATGGAAAATGTTAATACAGGAATGTTGTTTTATAAGGAGTGTTATCTAGTTTATATGGATAAATTGCGGATACTAAGGGTAAATTTAGGGACTATACATTATTAGGCGAAACACGAAATAATTCGTTTCATTAAATTATAACTGTTTATAAAATAAATGTTTTCCTTATTTTATTCAAAAGTAAGAACAGTCGGATGCTGAAATTTTGTACAATACTTAACTGATGACGTGACTCATCATGAGAAAAATAATTAGCCCTAAAAGCTGTTAAGGCACAAGGCACAAGATGCTCCCTTATCCTGACATGGCCTTTCAGTAGCTGATTTTTAGGGTTCCGTACCGTAGCCAAAATGGCAAAAACGGAACCCTTATAGATTCGTCATATCCGTCTGTCCGTCTGCCACAGTCGATTTACTCGGAAACTATAAATGCAACAGTAAAGAAATTTGGTAAGGATATGTAATGTATGAACCGCTACAGGATTATGATACTAAATTGTAAAAAAAACCATTGGGGTGGGGGGCCTCCATACATGTAACTGAGGGATAGAAAAATTTTTTTCGTTGTATATAAGCATGTGGGGTATTAATAGAAAGGTCTTTGAAAAAAATATGAAGGTTTATAAATCTCATTTTTATTTAAGCAAATCGTTTTCGAGATATCAGCTCTCAAAGTCTGAAAAAGTGTCCCCCCCCTCTATTTTTTAAACTACACAATATAAAAAAAAAAAAAAAAAAATGTCATGCACATTAATAAACTCTATCAACAATTTTTGGTTTGATTAAATTATCTCCTATAGTCTTAGAGGTAGGTTGATTTAACTTTTTTTTTTTAATAATAAATTGATAATGGTACGGAACCTTTCGCGCGCGAGTCCGAATCGCACTTGGCCGGTTTTTTTTAAGAAAATATATTTTTTCCACGTTTATCAACCTCCTGGTTAGTAATGAACTAATGACTCATACCTACTAAACTATGTATCCTGTACCGTGCCGGGGTCAACAATTTCGATGTGGTGTGTTCAGAAGATTGTATGTTTTATGTGAGGTCACTCTTAGATTATTTATTTTTAACCTCACAATACTTTTCTTGCCTATATCCTAAGCTATTATTCACATTTTTTTACCCACAGGACCTAATTGTAAACCATGGCATCAATTAAAATAACGAAATTGAATTATCCATAAAATAATTATTTACAACTTACCGTCAAAAGAGATAGATGCATAATTGGATTTCATATTTTCCAAAATTTTCCACACAGTATCCCGTTTTATAGTCTCTAAATAATTGTTATTTAATTTCAAGTCAATCAACTCTTCAAAATTGTCTAAAATACGGGCGTCTAAAGTACTCAACTTATTATTAGCCAAGTGAAGTGTCCTTAGTTGCACCAATCCATCAAAACCTTCTTCGGATATAAATTCTATTTCGTTCTCATCCAGGTAAAGTTCTTGGAGGGACCTCAATTCGGCAAACGTCAAATTGCCTATCATCGCCAATTTGTTGTTTCTCATATCAAGAGTAATTAAGTTGGATAGACCTTCAAAGTTTGCTCTGGTTACTTCAGTCAACAAATTATTGTTAAGATTTAATATTGCCAGTCTGATGAGATGCTTGAAGCATCCCTCTTGAAGAACGCTTATAATGTTCTTTGAAAGGTACAGCTGCTGCAGGTTTGGAAGCATATAAAAAACGTCTCGATGCACCTCTGAAATTTTATTATCCGACAAACTAACATTTGTCAGCATTATCAGATGTGCAAAGGACATTTTATGAAGTTTCGTTATATTACTTTGTGATAGCAACATCTTTCTCAATGTCGATGAATTTGTAAATGCAAATGGAGGTATAACTGCTATGTTTGCGTGGTGGATTTCAAAATCTACCAGATGTTTTAATAGAACTAGGATTTTTGATGGTATGTAAGAGAGGTTTCCTAATAGTGACACATGCACAGTCAAAGTAAGACGTTTTATTTTTTTTTGTGATTTAAAGTTCAACCACTCTGGGTCCTCTTCAGCAATACTTCCTTTGAACATCCAGCAGTGTGCTGTAATAGCAGTATTCATCTCCCGTTCGTCACAATAGCATTGTATCTTTTCACTCCCGTCTTCAGAGATGCAAATATTGGGGAATTGAGAGTCAATAATTCTGACTGTCGCAAAGACAACCATTAGGATTGAGTATTTTAGTGTCATCTTCTTTCACATTGGGTGATCTTTATCTGTAACAAAGAAACGTCGCTTAAGGAAAGATTTCTGAGTATTTTTTCACATGTTTCATTTTGTATTGTTCAAATATATAAGTTGCTGATAAGGTAGCAAATAGGCGGTATTCTATGGTATTCCATTGAATCCTAACACTACTAACATGGTGTAATTTTATTTAAAACAGAAGATCAACAATTTAAATAAATTACAAATTAAACTAAAATGAAAAAATAAAGATAAAACTTACACTAAAATTAAAATATACCTAAACAAACTACCTATAAAAAGAAAATACTAACATGGTATAAATATAAAATTATCAATTTATATTTTCCGTACAAAATCTTCATCCCGTTGTTAATTGACCTATTTATTTACCTTCCTAATCTCAAATATTGACACTGAACAAAAAATATTATTTAACTCCAACGACATTCTCAGCACTAACATGATCATCAGTATGCTTAGCACATGATTGTACGTCAGTATGTCGCCGCGAGATAGGTTTTCTATCTTTTACTAACATTATGAATAAAAGAGGGACGGATAGTCTATCTCGCGGCGACATACTGTGGCACCAATCCTGTGCTTATCGTTCTTTACGATCAGTTGAACTGACATTGGTAACTAAAAACAATCGTGTTTAGGATAGTGACGCTATCCCGTTATTAGGGACATGCATCATGTCCAACTGTCAGAAAGACAATGGGTTATAAAGTACATTGGTCAACCGAAAGTTGTAAAATATCACTATTACTGACGTCACATGCCTCCATTGGCTATGGCTTCCGCTTTCTATTGGATGGCCTACGTGCTTGTTTGGGACAAACATAGAATTATGTATAAAAAATTAAACGGTTTTATTGTAAACAGACATAGTAATGTTGCAGATAAATGTACTAAAGGCTAAAAAAAAATTAGATAATTATGACGGCGGCGTCATCATGTAGAATCTTAAATGTTAAAAATATCCGATAGTAATCAATGTATAAAAACAACAGCTGCACCTGACCTAACCGATCACTTTGAAGCAACGCCACCTGCACCCGCCCGGAGCCTCTAACTCCTATAAGTAACCTGACTGATGGTCGGTGGGGGCATTCTTGTCATCGAAATGGTCAGCTGTAGTCGTTGTCTCATACGCTGTGTTATTTTAATATTGATGTTTTAATATCGCGAATTGGTGAAGAATAAACCAGTGCTCAAATATGAAGTTGGTAATTGTCTCATTAATTGGACCCTAAACCCTACTCTTATTATAATGGCAGTTGAAACGCCAATATCAGAAGTGCCGAACCCAAATTCACCATCAAATCAAGTCTACATTCGCTTAAATGTTGGCCTCTACGAACAAATGAAACATGGAAGCCGCACGCCATATTAAATTGCCTTTCAAAAACGGTCCTGAATTTTATTTGACAACTGTCACCCCCTCTTCAATGCATCACAGTAATGAATGTCAATATCAACCTAAAAAAAACTTAAACCGCCATTTAAAAAATAATTAAAAAATTAAAAAACACGACTTCCGTTTTAAGCGAACTGAAAAGTAAGAAATAATTCCTTCTTCCGGTTAATTCTTGTGAGCGTGTCTGCATAACAGGTGCTCGTCTTTTTACTTACTATATTCCGTTTCGGTTGCAGTCGGGGAACGTCCATATATTTATATTTTCTGTAATGAAAAGTTCCCCGACTGCAACCGACACAAAATATAGTAAGTAATAAGAAGAGCGCCTATTATGTAGAAACGCTCACAAGAATTAACCGGAAGAAGGAATTATTTCTTACTTTTCAGTTCGCTTAAAACGGCAGTCGTGTTTATTAATTTTTTAATTATTTTATTTATTTGAAACCTTTTAGTGAATCTGGAGATTCCTTAAAGTTGGATAGAATTTCAAAAACCGATTCTGCAGAGGGCCGAAGCTTCGGACCGAGAAGTTCAAATCCCGCTAATTTTGGGCGAAGCCGAAGGGCACGCCGCGTGAGGGCTGGAGCATTACCGGAACCAGCGAGTCCGCAGGGCGAGCGTGGAGGCCGAACCGCGTGACACCGACACCGGACCGGGCCCAAGCGCGTCGAAATTTAAAGCGAGGCCGAAGGCCGAGCTGCGAGAAAATTGAGCTACCATGCTTCTTCAAGCACCCCAGCATCTAAATAAACCGATATCTGTGTCGGTGTGATCGGGCGAGTCCACACGGTCCTCACAACCGTCCCTCTTAACTATTATCGAAATCGAATAATCGAACCAGAGGGCCCAACGGTTCGCTTCGAACTCCAGCGAGGACTGAAAGCCGAGCTCCGCGTAGGGTCAACGGCCAAAAGCGGCAGCCAGAGGGGCGCTAGCTTGCGAGGCCGAAGACCGAGCCGCAATAGCCCAGCACTACCACGTCAGCCGACGGAATAGTGTAACGTTAAAATGGATCCGACGATCGTTTTGACAACCTGCAAAGGCCGTAGGGCAGAAGGCCAGAATCGTCCCTCGGACACTGCTGGCTTGCGAGGCCGAAAGGTAAGCCCCCGGCCCGGACCACCGGAGCCAGAGTACAGAGAGAAGACTTTCACTTAGATGGCCCAAGTGCCACTTCGAAGAAATTTAAACCAAGGTCGAAGAAGGAGCTGCAAGAAAATTTAGCTACCAAGCTTCTAAATAAGCCCAGCTCCACATAGGGCCGAAGGCCTGGAGCGTCATTATCGGGGTGCTTCAAACGCGAGCCCGGTGGGGCGGAGGCCCGACGAGTGAGCCCAAGCGGTACAACCGCCCTTCTTAACTGCTTTAACAATCGAAGCTAGAGCCCAGCGCTACCGCACTGCGTGATGAAATAGTGTAACATAAAAACGAATCGGAGATCTGCAGACCCAACGATCGTTTCCACAACCTGCGAAGGTTGCAGACCGTGCTCCGCGTAGGGCCGAAGTCCCTCAAAGGGACCTTGACGACATTTTAGGTTCAAACCACGATTTTGATACGAAATCGACTCTTTGGGTCATCATCATTTTTCCAGCACTTAAGTCGACACTTGTTTAAAGTAATAAAGGGTGTTTTTTTTAGAGGTATAGAACGTTGAAATGGAATAAAACAAAGATGTTATGTTTTGATTGATATAAAATTAACTTTATTCGATAGATTTTTTTTGCAATTACATTTTAAATGTCACTTCTGGCATATGCCCGCCACGGTTGGCTCGGACGTACTCTAATCTGGAGGTTCAGTTTTCGATGACTTTTTCTAACATTTGTGGCCGTATATCGGCAAGAACTCGGCGAATGTTGTCCTCCAAGTGGTCAATGGTTTCGGGCTTATCGGCGTAGACTAGAGATTTCACATTATCCCCACAGAACATAGTCAAGTGGCGTTAAATCGCACGATCTTGGAGGCCAATTCACGGGTCCGAAACGAGAAATCAAGCGATTACCAAACGTCCCTTCAATAAATTAATTGTGGCTCGAGCTGTGTGGCATGTTTCCCCCTCCTGTTGCAACCACAATTCTTTCACATCATGACTGTTCAAATGTGGAACGAAAAAGTCAGTAATCATGGCCCTACAGCGGTCACCATTGATTGTGACGTTCTGGGCAGCGTCGTTTTTAAAGAAATATGGACCAACACCACCAACCCATAAAGCACACCAAACGGTCAGTTTTTCTGGATGTAACGGTGTCTTAACATACGCTTGAGGGTTATCATCACTCCAAATACGGCAGTTTTGTTTGTTGACGTATCCATTCAACCAAAAGTGAGCTTCATCGCAAAACAAAATTCTCTTATGAAATTCGCTTACGTCTCGCGAACAGATCCATGATTTTCAAAATAAATTTGCACAATTTGGAAGCATTGTTCAGGCGTCAATTTATTCATTTTAAAATGGCAAACCAAACTAAACATAAATCACTTAAAAGCTGTCAAATTCGCCGCAAACTAAAAAAGTGTTGCCAGTTTAAAGTTCTATACCTCTAAAAAAACACCCGTTATATGACTGATTATTGAGCGTTACTTTCGAACAGTTCGGACAACTGAGGCAGCTGTGGCAGCTTTTGGCAGTCATGTCATCATGAAAGTTCGTTTGCCTATGAATTATTATCGGATCCAATGAATAAAATTGTTCAGTTTCTATGGGAAATTAATATTAAATAGATCTTCAAATTTTATTGTTAACACTGAAAAAAAAATCCCCCGAGCTGCGACCATATATAACATGGACGTCTAACGCCGGCTCAAAAATGCCCCCAAAACCAAATTGTTCAATTGTGCCAAGATAGCGCTTTTCGTGACACCACGCATATTTCGGCGCAACATCTTTGACAAATGTTTATTGAATATCGCCAATCAAAACTTTGATGGACCAATCACAACCATTTTTAAATGGCGGTTTAAGTTTTTATAGGTTGATATTCAAAGTCATTGCCGTGATGCATTGAACAGGGGCTGACACTTGTCAACTAAAATTCAGAGCCGTTTTTGTAAGGCAATTTAGTATGGCGCGCGGCTTCCATGTTTTATTTGTTCGTAGCCCCGAGAGTGTATTTTGTATCGAAATCATGGAGTGAACTTAAACTTTTGACCGGTGTCTACTACTTACCCCTTTCCGACCGGTTTGATATAATCCTGCAAATTACTTTGCAAAAATCCTGTCACCAAGTAAATTGTATTTTCGAGCTCAAACCTGTAAAGATCGAATCTGCAGACACTAGCCGACACGTAAAAGTAGCAAATACCTTAGGGCGGCCGCATCAGTCAGTCGCAAGACAGCGTTGAAGATGGCGATGTATTTTGGTGGGAGTAGTAGCACATGTAAGCTCATAATTTCGTATATTTGCGGTGACAAACATTCTATTTATTGAGTGATACTTACTCTTAAAGAGTTGAACGTTTTTAGTTATTTAGCACAAATTAGAATAAAATTAAGTGATTTTGTGTAAACAATATGCCCGTGAATAATAAGTGCACAAAATTGTAGGTTCGGACGGAGCTCGTAAATCGTTCGTCATAAATATTTGCACGGATATGCATAATTGGTCTTTGCGCACAAAATGAAACCAAGAATGATAGTCATATGTTTTGAAGAATTGGTTACATATTTCGTCTAATTCGTTAGGCATATATTTCATCGTATTTCAATTAGCGTATCCCAGGAACTGGGTTAATAATATCTTGTACTTTCATCTTGGTTAGGCACTCCATAGTTGTCCATACCTAATATCTCTCGAATTGCTTTGGCCTTGCTATTATGAATGTTGCTCTTTTGAACTCTTCTTAAGTTTTGCTTATTCGTGGATGAATGAAGAAAACACATTGTAGAAGGATGTCCAATCTTGATAGTTTCCGGTAAACGTTGCTATGTCTATCTTCGGAAGCTTCACATCATCACTAAAGCTAGGTGTGAGATTACTGCTAATTCTGCTTGTGCACGACGTAGTAGTACTTTCTAGCATATGCTTTTTAAGTATTAAACCACAAACATTTTCTTGTTTGGCTATTAAAACCCGTTAATTCCGTTCACATCTTTAAATCTATTGTTGAATTACTGTGGAAAACTCAATGTGTAGTAAGTATCGTTTTTTTTCTTGTGTGAATATGTATTGTTACGTTCGTGGGGTGGGTTTTCTATAGAAAATGTATGAATAAGCCACTAATTAAAACTGATACTTTAATTACTAATTAAAAGAACAACACTTTACTAAAACACTATTAGTCACACACTTAACACTTCAAACTGGTACACTTTTACACTTTCAAACTCGCCGATAGAATCGCAGTCTTCGCTCTTAATGTTAGCTCTTCGCTGTCTCGATAGAAACTACTCCTCGGCCGGGTCATGCTGTGTATTTATACCAGCCACTCAAATCTACAAAGTACGAGAAGATTCGACTCTAGAAAGTTCCCGAGTTAGGTGCACGAACATTCTAGAGTATCGCTGTCTCTTTCTACAGGTTTCTCTTTCACACCCGTCCAGAATGTTCTCTCTATAGCTGTCTCATTCACATCCTTCCAGAACATTCTCTCATGCTGTCTTTATCTAATAGTGCTTTCTCTTTCACTCCTATGGGAAATTTAGCTATATACCGATTTGTACTTGAGAGGCCCAAAAGGGGTCCTGAAAACGCCTGAAAACGGGTTTTCAGGTTAATGTGCCATCCGATAGAGGGTATCCTGAAACGGCCTGAAAACATGTTTCAGGCGCCTGAAAACGGCGGTATCTGGGGTGAATATTTGATTTTGTAGTATGTGAAAGAGGACCTTCTGAAACGGCCTGAAAACGCATTTCAGCCTGCTGAAAACGCTTCTAACGTGTCTAAAATCATATTTGTAGTTTTTATCATGCCACCGGCGTAACACTACCCCCTCCTAAGACATGCTCGTCCCGAGCATCATTATTTCCATGGTATTTGGCGAGCCGGTCAACGTGAACAATCTTGCATGGGCTTCGTAAATTCCTCCGTATCCGATACGTAACGTCATTGATCTTCGTAACTACTCTGTACGGCCCTTCCCAATTGGGGGACAGTTTCGGAGACTTTCCTTTCTTTCTCATAGGGTTATGTAGCCACACCAATGAGCCTTCCTCGTATCCAACGACAACCGGCAACCGCCGGCAACGCATTTGCGACGCCTCTGGTGTTGCGGGTGTCCATGGGCGGCGTTAATCGCTTTCCATCAGGCGATTCGTCTGTTCGTTTGCCACCTATAGCATAAAAAAAAAAAAAAAAAAAATCCAATTTGGTTGGACTTCCTGTCATACCTGGTCTTCATCCTCGTGCTAGCTTGAAGCCCGTGCTCGCGAACTAGACTATAAACGTCATCCATTCGGTCTCTTAGATCGCACACATACTCTGTTATAGATCTCGGAGCATCTGGTGGTCGTCCTGTTAAGAGGTCAGCAGGTAAACGAAGCTCTCTTCCGAAATTGGCATATGCTGGAGTAACTGCAGTGCTTTCATGGGTGGCGGACCTGTATGACATCAAAAAGAGAGGGATATGCCGGTCCCAATCTTTTTGGTGACTTTCGACTACCTTGGCAAGATGTCTCTCCAGGGTCTGATTGAATCTCTCAACCATTCCATCGGACTGAGGATGATATGACGTAGTTCTTGTCTTATGCAATCCCATGATTCGACAGGTCTCTTGGAATACCGCAGATTCAAAGTTCCTGCCTTGATCGCTGTGTATCTCCAGGGGTACTCCAAAACGGCAAATTACTTCATTGACTAACTTTTCCGCTATTGTGACTGCTTCCTGATTGGGAATAGCAAACACTTCAGGCCACTTGGTGAAATAGTCCATCACAACAAGAATGTACTTATTTCCAGAGTCTGATGTAGGGAACGGGCCTGCGACATCTAACGCAATCCTTTCCCAAGGTGCTCCAACATTGTAGATCTTGAGCGCCCCTCTGCTTCGGGTATGCGGTCCTTTAACTGATGCACAGCTTACACACTTTCTACACCAATCATCGACATCCTCGCGGCAGTGGATCCAATAAAATCGTTGTCGAATTTTCATTAAAGTCCTTTTAACTCCAAGGTGTCCACCAGAAGTACCGTTGTGGTAGCTTTCTAAAACGTCTTTCACTCTTTTCCTTGGGACAACAATTTGTAGGTGGACATCTTTCCCATTCGCTGACTCCCATTTCCTGCATAATACGCCATTATGCATGACCAAACTATCCCATTGCGCCCAGTAGCTTTTTGTGACTGTCCCCATCGAAGCTACTTCACACCATTTTGGTTTACGTACGCCTGCATTAACCCAGTCAAAAATGGGCTTTATGTCGGGGTCTTCTTTTTGTGCATGTTGCATGGATTCATCGCTCCACTCCTCACTAACTGTGTCTGTTCGCAACATCCTCAAGCATTCCTTGCCCTCTTGTCTAAGACAATGCTTGCAGTCATCTGGGCAAGGCCTCCGAGAGAGGGCGTCCGCATTTCCATGCGATTTTCCACTGCGGTGTTCGATTACAAAGTCATATTCTTGAAGCTGTTCGATCCAACGTGCTACCTGTCCCTCAGGGTTTTTAAACTCCAGCAGCCATTTCAAGGCAGCATGATCAGTTCTTATCCGAAACTTCCGCCCCAACAGGTATTTGCTGAAATGCTGTAACGTCTTAACAACGGCCAGCAGTTCCCGCCGAGTGACGCAATAAATTCTTTCTGGCTTTGATAATGATTTGCTAAAGTAAGCGATTACCACCTCATTATCTCCCTTCTTTTGTGACAATACTCCTCCAATACCTGTATTACTGGCATCAGTATCCACAATAAAGTCCGCTTCTGGATCTGGATATCCTAGTATTGGCGTTTCGCAAAGTCTTTGCTTGAGGTTGTTGAAACTTTCTGTACATCTCTGAGTCCAGTCGAACTGTCGCTTTTCTTCCGTTAGTTCGTGCAATGGCTTTGCTATATCCGAAAAGTTCTTCACAAATCTCCTGTAGTATGAGCAAAGTCCTAAGAAAGCACGTACAGCAGTTTTGTCCCTCGGTATGGGCCAATCCTTTACAGCGCTGATCTTTTCAGGATCTGTCTGGATGCCGTCCTTGGAAATCACATGTCCCAAATAATTGACTTTCTGTTTGAAGAGCGAACATTTCTTTGGACTTAGTTTCAGATTTGCCTCTCGTAGCTTAGACAATACTTGCTCCAATTTATTAAGGTGGTCATCGAAGTTTTTACCAATGATGATAATGTCATCCAAATAAACCAAGCAAGTATCTCCTAGTAGACTAGCTAATATTTGTTCCATTAACCTCTCGAATGTTGCCGGTGCGTTGCACAAACCAAAAGGCATAACATTGAACTGCCAGAGTCCTTTACCAGTTGAAAAAGCAGTTTTCTCTTTATCCTTATCCTTGATTTCGACCTGCCAGTACCCACTCTTTAAATCCAACGTTGAAAACCATTTCATTCCATTTAAAGTGTCTAGAGTGTCGTCGATTCGAGGCAATGGATAGCTGTCTTTCTTAGTCGCATCATTCAGTCGGCGGTAATCGACACAGAATCTCATAGTGCCGTCCTTCTTCTTCACCAAAACCACGGGGGAACACCAAGGGCTTGTCGAAGGTTCAATGATGCCGCCCCGTCTCATCTCCTCGATCATTTCTTCAACTTCCTTTTCTCGTGCCACTGGAACTCGTCGAGGTCGCTGCCGAATGGGCATCACTTCACCAGTGTCGATTTCATGCTGGACTACGCCAGTTCTTCCAATATCGCTGTCATGCGCAGAGAATACATTGCTATACCGCAACAATAACTGACGTGCTTTGACCAGCTCTTCCTGAGTGAGATCATTTCTTGATTCGCCCAACAACCCTTCTATGTCCGTGGAAAGCAAGGAATCTTCAGATTCCTTATCCTTGGTAGGAGCCTGACAGCTTTGTATCCAAGAGAGTTCCTCACATTTTCCAACCAAAGTACCTTTGTTAAGGACACACTTGGTATCACTGAGGTTGAGAACTCTCACAAATGCTGCAGGTGAAGTTGTAACCACCGTACGAGCTGCCATCCATGGTTTACCGTTGGATACTTTTTCTACAACTACACATCGACGACCTCTCTGACTTGATGTTCCTGGTAAACGCACTGGGACTAGAACCTGTGCCTTTGGTAGGAGAACAGTTCTTCTAGAGCAGTAAACATTCCCACTAATTCCTCCTTCCATAGGAACCTCATCAAATCTAGTTTTCAGGACTCCAACTTCCATGTCAATTTTATAACCATGGCACCTCATAAAATCAAGTCCAATAATACAGTCGTCAATTATGTCGGCAACAATCACTTTATGCCGATAAATGTGCTTGCCGATTCTTAAATCCACTCCTGTCTCCCCCTTGATGGGAATATGCTGGCCAGTGGCTGTAAGCAGCTGTAGATGCTTCGGTTGGACTACATGACCTCGAGTCAGGTGTTTCAGAAGCCAAGAATTAATCACCGTCCGAGAAGCTCCGGTGTCGATGGTAAGGTTACATGGTATTCCACCAATTTCTCCCTTGACGACCAGACTATTCCCGTCGTTGACTTGTGAGATCACTACTGGGACATTTCGACCACCAGCCAGCACTCGTCCCTTAGTCCTGGCTCTTACTCGTTTCCCTGCTGCGGCTCTGGTCGTACAGAGCCCTTATTCCTGGTCACAGGGGATTCATCTCGTTCTCTCCTGCTGCTTCTTTTCGGGCAACTAGTTTGTATATGGCCACGTTCTCCACAATGGTAACATCGTGGCCCAAACTCCCGACGTGGTGCAATCGGCTCCCTAGCAGATACCTCACGTAGCTTATAGGATTTTGATGGATCTTGGCGTACAGCTTCACTTTTAAGGCTTTCGTGGTGCCCTAGTCGTACTGCCACCCTTACTTCCAAATCTCGGATCCCATCAACAAATGCCTGCACCAGCATGGTTTTTATCCAAGAGTCAGCTGAACGTTGGTATGCCTTTCTGACCAGCTTTTCAATTTCCAGGGCCCATTGTTACAATGTCTCATTACGTCCCTGCGTTCTGTCTTTCAGTTGAGCTCGGTAGACATGTTCTAGATGACTGTCTCCGTAACGGGCTTCTAATGCTTCTAGAAGCCGGTCGTAAGTTTGCTCTTTTCCAAGAGCTTCTAGAATTGTAAGAGCCTCGTCACGAAGTGCCAGCGTCAGAGCCGTCATCGCTTGCTCCTTACTCCAACCGTTTGCTTTGGACACGGACTCGAACTGTAGCTTGTACGCCGCCCACGAAGATGTTCCATCAAAAGGAGGTGCCTTAAATTTTCCACCTCCCGGCACAGATATCTCAGGTGTGCAGGGACTGATGCCACTAGCTACTTTTAATTCAAGCTTCTGGAGGCGACGCTCAACCGCTTCCTCTACAACATGAATCTTGTTCTCCATGTCACTGAGCTTCCCTTGGACTTCGTACATTTCTTGCTTCCATTCAGTAGCAGCCTTGTGCAACTCTTGAAGAATCAATTTCGACTGTTCTTCTTGTTTCCGCGACTGTTCTTCTTGTTTCCGTGACTGTTCTTCTTGTTTGCGCGACTGTTCATCTTGTTTGCGCGACTGTTCATCTTGTTTGCGCGACTGTTCATCTTGTTTGCGCGACTGCTCCTTCAGGAGAATCAGAATAGTTCTGAGGTCTACGTCTTGAGTACTCTTAGCCTGCAAACCAGACGGACCGGGCTTGGATGCAGTATCCTCACATGCTGGAGGCTCTTCACGTACTGCAATATCCTCCTGCGCTGCAGGTTCCTCACGTGCAGTTTGGCTCCGGGTCACAACTCCTTTTGGCTCGGTCTCGTTGTCACGTGGCGTTATACCCATTTTCTATCCCGCTTCTGACACCAAATGTTACGTTCGTGGGGTGGGTTTTCTATAGAAAATGTATGAATAAGCCACTAATTAAAACTGATACTTTAATTACTAATTAAAAGAACAACACTTTACTAAAACACTATTAGTCACACACTTAACACTTCAAACTGGTACACTTTTACACTTTCAAACTCGCCGATAGAATCGCAGTCTTCGCTCTTAATGTTAGCTCTTCGCTGTCTCGATAGAAACTACTCCTCGGCCGGGTCATGCTGTGTATTTATACCAGCCACTCAAATCTACAAAGTACGAGAAGATTCGACTCTAGAAAGTTCCCGAGTTAGGTGCGCGAACATTCTAGAGTATCGCTGTCTCTTTCTACAGGTTTCTCTTTCACACCCGTCCAGAATGTTCTCTCTATAGCTGTCTCATTCACATCCTTCCAGAACATTCTCTCATGCTGTCTTTATCTAATAGTGCTTTCTCTTTCACTCCTATGGGAAATTTAGCTATATACCGATTTGTACTTGAGAGGCCCAAAAGGGGTCCTGAAAACGCCTGAAAACGGGTTTTCAGGTTAATGTGCCATCCGATAGAGGGTATCCTGAAACGGCCTGAAAACATGTTTCAGGCGCCTGAAAACGGCGGTATCTGGGGTGAATATTTGATTTTGTAGTATGTGAAAGAGGACCTTCTGAAACGGCCTGAAAACGCATTTCAGCCTGCTGAAAACGCTTCTAACGTGTCTAAAATCATATTTGTAGTTTTTATCATGCCACCGGCGTAACAGTATGTAATGTAATTTTCTCAAACTTGCTACGGAATGTTGATGTTACTTACTTTAAATTAAGCCCGGAAATACTATGTATCCGGTGTCATATGCTAAGATGATATGTAAAGAGATTTAATGTATTTATTTCGCACCTAGGACTGCAAACAAACTGTCTTTTGTTTTGAAACGTCAAATTGTGACACTAGGTTTTGACATTCAGCCACAGAAAAAAAATAACCTAAGAACTAAATGTCTATACCAACAGGTAAAAGGATACCTCAAACAGATAAAAAAAAAAGTTAGGCGCGAATGTTTTTTTTAATGTTGTACGATACTGTACTATTGGTTTATTTACAAATCAAATAGTATGGTTCGGCGAAATCAGTTCGTTTTATTTCATGGCAAGTTTGAGAAAAGCACTATACAAATCTCGGCGTGAAACAGGGTTACAGGCCGCGTATTCCTATCTGGCCTCAGTTCCTTCGGCCAGATATATCTACTTGGCCTGTAACCCTTCGTTTCCCGTCCTCTATAGTAATGTACTATTACAGATTCTTCGTTTTTGCCAGTCAGTAATAGTACATTGTGCATCAAGGGAGGTATGTACGGAATTACTAACGAGAGTGTTAGAAGCCCGACGCCGTCAGGCGGAGGGCTTTTATGACTCGAGTTAGTATTCCGCTTACCGACCGTGATGCATACAATGTTTTTCATCACACTTGCCAACCAAAAAATAAGATTTAAGACATAATATTATTAAATGACGTACTGACATTTCTATTACTCCCTAGGGAATTTCACTTTTCTATTACTCCCGCTACGCGCGTAAGCAATGGCGCGCTTAGACAGCAAGTGTGATGAAATAGTACATTACTATAGAGGACGGGAAACGAAGGGTTACAGGCCAAGTAGATATATCTGGCCGAAGGAACTGAGGCCAGATAGGAATACGCGGCCTGTAACCCTGTTTCTCGCCGAGATTTGTATAGTGCTTTTCTCAAACTTGCCATGAAATAAAACAAACTGATTTCGTCGAACCATACTATTTGATTTGTAAATAAACCAATAGTACAGTATCGTACAACATTAAAAAAAACATTCGCGCCTAACTTTTTTTTTAATCTGTTTGGGGTATCCTTTTACCTGTTGGTATAGACATTAGTTCTTAGGTTATTTTTTTTTCTGTGGCTGAATGTCAAGACCTAGTGTCACAATTTGACGTTTTAAAACAAAAGACAGTTTGTTTGCAGTCCTAGGTGTGAAATTAATACATGAAACCTCTTTACATATCATCTTAGCATATGACACCGGATACATAGTATTTCCGGGCTTAATTTAAAGTAAGTAACATCAACATTCCGTAATAAGTTTGAGAAAAAGTATATATTGCAAATAGTACTGGTTATTACACGTCGACTCCAAAAAATCGTCGTTTTAATCCATTCATCACATTATTATTAGCATTGATAATGAATTTTTATCTTCTCGAAATCATGAAGTGAAAATTTTGATTTTTATTTTCTAATTTACCGCCTAAAAGTAGCTCTGATATTTAAAACTCATTTATTTACGTTTCACATCCATCGTTGGGTCACCAATTTACATAGGTGTGCGAAAATTCAACTCAATCTGCCCAGTAGTAGTATCGGAGTAAATCGGTTGTAACAGACGGACAGATACACACGCCAGTGATCCTAATGAGTGCTCCGTTTTTTTTTCTTCTTGTGGTACGGAACCCTAAAAATTTAAGATCGCTTATAATAGGAAGTTTTTTCATTAAATAATGTGTTTTATTAATGTTTTTATGCATGTCCATACTAATTTGCAAGATCTTGCATTTACGTATAGATCCTGAACGTCACTTTCGTGCATGCGATTTTTTTAATGATAAAAGGCAATTCGATTTTTTTAATTATTTTTTACAAGTATTCTAAGATAATTTAAAACGATCTACATACATTCTTCATAAGATTTTAGAAAATGTTTGTCTCGGTCGTAAAGGGTTACTGTATATTAAATGACATATCGTACATAAGGTATTGTAAAACTCATCGGCACGAGCCGGGGATTGAACCCACGACCGCTGCGTAGCAGCCGTGCATTTTACCTCTGACCACAAGCGCGTATGTACAATGTATCTGTTTCGTACACACTTAGCGGTCATAAAATAAAGCAAATAAAGTATTTATGATTTATGATTTATGATTAAGAAGATGTGTCAACTGTGACAGTCATGTCACGTCTTAGGCTTCGAAGAAAAACTTCAATAGTGCGATGTAGAACATTTCGAGTTTTCTCTTCAAACATATATTTAAACATATAACTTGTATATATATTTATAATCTGCACATAAAATGCTTTAATTTGATACCCAAATCAAAGCATTTGGATGACATATTATTCTTGGCGCTTTAATTGTATTTTAATGAATGTGGCTTTTCTAGAATAAGTAACAAACATATAAGTTAAATGCATAATCGTAATTGCAGTTCAAAGCTCTTCATTTTGATACTTCACTCGATAGGTATTTTCAAAATTGTTTTTTTTTTAGTCAGACATATAGGCCGCCATATTGTTTTTAACGTGACGTCACATATCCTATATTACCCGCGACGTCACGAGGATTCTATAGATACCTTACACTATTAAAAACGGTTAAGGGGTCGCGAAGATATGCCCGTTTGAAGAAAATATGAAACATTTATAGGGGCTGAACACATACACACTCTCCTTTTGGCAGTCGTGTAAAAATAGCTGTGATTGGTCCATCAAAGTTTTGATTGGGTATATTCTCAAAGATGTTGCGACGAAATATGCGCGGTGTTAAGAGTCAAGAAGGCGTCCTGCCCATCTTGGTTTTCAAAGATCGAAATAATGGTGATCACTTACTTGTGATACGTTAGGAGTTCATTTACTTCTAATAAACTACAATAGTCAGTAACCTTTGACTTAATTGAGTGTATACATTATTTTGAGACCTTATTTCATCAGTTTCTTTTGCTGTTGACAGTACCCACATCACAAGCCTTAATTGAGCTTACCGTGGGACTAGGTTGATTTGTGTAAGATGTCTAAAGATATTTATTATTTATTTTTATACCCGTTTATAAAAACTACTTGATTAATCGATTCTTCGCAGCCTTGTAATCGTTATGTACCTCCCCGTAACAAGCTCCATCAAAATGCCTGTATGTCCTATGTATGGATTCAAAACTCGTTCAAATACATCATTGCATACAAAATATGTGGTACCATTTCATATGATGCGTTTATTTGTTCATAATTATAACATATTATTACATTTTTTTTTTCAAGAAAATCAAGCACCACCAGGGAATCGATTTATTTCTTATTTATTTATTTGCTTGGCAAAAGAAATATCGCACACAATTCGTATTTTCTTTTTTGACTGATGGAGAAAGTTTGATATTTCTTGTATCGTGTTTAAGGTTAATAAGGTCTACCCATCTTTGAATTTTGTAGGAAATATCAGATTTAGGGCTGATTTTTCAATCCTCAGTTAAAAGTATCCGTCAGTTAAAAGTATTACCATCCTTATCGCTCAAAATCGCATCCTTATCGGTCATCAGTCAAAAAAAGATAGAGCTAACATTTATTTGACGGTTACTGTTATCTGGGGATTGAAAAATCAGTACTTAGTGTGGTAAGACAGAAGACTTTCTGCCTTAGTCTTATTTTTAAGTTTATTTGTAAGTCATTAAGGTTGAATATTTATTGCGCTTATTTTCAGTCTGCAGTGTGCGGGAAAATAAAATAGTGACGTAAACGTTACTCTTTATGATACAATGTCGAGAGTATAAAATGACGAGTCACGGACACTTGTATTATTAGTAGGTATACGTATTTAGTGTTCTCACAGTAATTCAAGAAAAAAACAGTCACACTTATTCTATATAGGATGAATAACACTCGGTATGAGCAGAGAAACATTGTTCACGATAGATCTAGATAAAATGCATCTGCTCGCCGCCAGATGGCATTGACCACATCGATTAAATTTCAGACAAAATAAAAAACGGTTTTGATCTTTAATATCTAGCTTAATATTGCCACTTAGAATAGTTTATAAAAAACCAAATTGTTCATTGCTTTACCTGCTACAATTTAGAATAGTTTATAAAAAACCAAATTGTTCATTGCTTTACCTGCTACAATTTTGTTTTTAAAAATTTTTCGATACAACGTATATTTTTGAAGATATTTGCAAAAAACCGATGAAAAACGTGGAAAAATTGCGAATTTTCAATTGCCAATAACTTGAAAACTATTGGATTTTTTGAAAAACTTTATGGATGATTTTTTGCTTAAAATTAGGCCTTCTATCGATATTCGAGCTTATTTAGCAAAAAAAGAAATTCACCCCCGAGAAGGGGTGGCAACCACCCCCAGGGTGGTTGCGGAGTTCAAATCATTTTCACTTTTGAAGTTAAGGATAAGATGAACCTAATTCCAAAATTGTATGCAATTCGGTTCACAGTAAAAAAATTCGGAGCAATAATGCTTGAATGACTGCACTATAGCGTCAGAATCAATGTTGGTTTTTGGGGTTGGATGTCCGCACACTCTAGTTCCGGCGGTGAAGATATTGACTGTACAAGTGTACATTTAACTGATGAAATATAGATAATATTAATCTATTTTCATTGTAATCATTATTAGGTATATGATGAAATTGATGAATGACGAACGAATTTCACCCTTTTCTGTAAACAGTAAAATTGCTTTGACTGCGTCTGGCATGATCCCTTGAGTGGCCATTTATGGAGTGTTAGGCACAACAGCACATGAACATGACTATTTCAGAGTTCTGTTAAAGGGTTAGTAATCAAAACACGCAATAAAATCCCAATTTGCTGATAACTACTAAAAGTCCAGTTAAGTGCCAAATATGGATGCATACACAACAGCACAGGTAAATGATCAGTTTATACCCTTATCACGTTGCAATAACGTTCACAATTATCATTTACTTTTGCTCATAACAGTACAGACATAATTATGATGTCGTCTATTATTATTTCGATTTGAAACATGATTCGTCACTTCATTTCTGTGTTTCGGCGTTGAAATGATCATTTTCTTTTGACTAATTAAAACTTCAGTTAAAACTGACTTTTGGTATAACCTGTTATATTTGGGGCTTTATGCAAAAAGATGTTTTGAAATGCTGATTTTGATCACTTACTTTTGCTCTTGACTGTACCAGGCGACGATATATATAATAGATAGATACATATAGATACTTAAATATATAGAAAGCCATGACCAAGGAACAAATATTTATGATAAATAAATACACAAATAATGCCCTCGCCGGGATTCGAACCCGGAACCTCCAGCTTCGTAGGCAGGGTCACTACCAACTAGGCTACGGAGGCTGACGTATGATCATTGATCCAATGTCTTTGGCAGAGGAGAAACTATATATGAAGGCGACTACATTACTAAATCCTACAAGACTTTTGTCAATAAACTAATTTTTATACCTATTATTTCCACGGGGTTTGCACGCCGCACATCTTCAATTAAATATTAATTTTAATCAGTTGAATTTTGTGCGAAGACATTCAAGATTTCATAAATTGCACTAGGAAAACAATAATTTTACCGTAATATTTTTTACAGAAAAAAAACAACTGAGGCAATAATCAAAAGCTTTTTTTATCTTCCTGGTTTTATTTTAAATCAGTACAGTAAGGGTTGATTGCAAAAATATAGTACATAGTTCTTTAAGCCTCAACACAAAAATCACTATCACGTCAGTCACGAAAGTTAGTGAAACAAATTGTATGGTATACTCTATCTAACAACCTTTGGCAGAAGAAAAAGGTCACAAATTAAAAAAAAGTAAGTGTTTTTTGTTGATCGCTCACAGAAAATCGAGTTAAATTGTTATACAAAGTTTAAGTTCGTAATACAAAAATATTATGACGTAAAATTTGTTTTCATCCCTTTGTTGTTTGGCCTAAAGGCTTTTGACCATGTTTTTTTTGCAATCGACCCGTAACACTTCATAATAATTATGAACTGAACACTTATGAGACAGATTATGAGTAACAACTAAGCTATGCATAATTTCTATAGCGCAAATAAATGTCTTCTGTACCTACATTAAAAAAATACTGACATACTTTTTCACGAGACATTTGAAAAAAACCTTAAATACTAACACATAAATAATCACGAAAACCTACCGTAAGTATATCAGCAGCACTATCACGTTGATACGATAGAACACGGGATTTACAGGTTCAGGTGCGAGACAACTGAACGCCGCTAGGATCGCGCGGAAACTGAACTGGGACTGCCGGCTGCTAGAGTTCGTTTATGAAGGCAGAAAAGCACGCATATTACGAGTATTCGCATGTATATTATGCGAGTCCGATTTTTGTATTTTGATAAATTATAGATCATTCGATTTGTCTTATCTTGGAGAGTTGCAATAAGCTCTTGGTGTTTTTTTTAGAGGTATAGAACGTTGAAATGGAATAAAACAAAGATGTTATGTTTCGATTGATATAAAATTAACTTTATTCGATAGATTTTTTTTGCCATTACATTTTAAATGTCACTTCTGGCATATGCCCGCCACGGTTGGCTCGGACGTACTCTAATCTGGAGGTTCAGTTTTCGATGACTTTTTCTAACATTTGTGGCCGTATATCGGCAAGAACTCGGCGAATGTTGTCCTCCAAGTGGTCAATGGTTTCGGGCTTATCGGCGTAGACTAGAGATTTCACATTATCCCCACAGAACATAGTCAAGTGGCGTTAAATCGCACGATCTTGGAGGCCAATTCACGGGTCCGAAACGAGAAATCAAGCGATTACCAAACGTCCCTTCAATAAATTAATTGTGGCTCGAGCTGTGTGGCATGTTTCCCCCTCCTGTTGAAACCACAATTTTTTCACATCATGACTGTTCAAATGTGGAACGAAAAAGTCAGTAATCATGGCCCTACAGCGGTCACCATTGATTGTGACGTTCTGGGCAGCGTCGTTTTTAAAGAAATATGGACCAACACCACCAACCCATAAAGCACACCAAACGGTCAGTTTTTCTGGATGTAACATACGCTTGAGGGTTATCATCACTCCAAATACGGCAGTTTTGTTTGTTGACGTATCCATTCAACCAAAAGTGAGCTCCATCGCTAAACAAAATTCTCTTATGAAATTCGCTTACGTCTCGCGAACAGATCCATGATTTTCAAAATAAATTTGCACAATTTGGAAGCATTGTTCAGGCGTCAATTTATTCATTTTAAAATGGCAAACCAAACTAAACATAAATCACTTAAAAGCTGTCAAATTCGCCGCAAACTAAAAAAATGTTGCCAGTTTAAAGTTCTATACCTCTAAAAAAACACCCGTTATATGACTGATTATTGAGCGTTACTTTCGAACAGTTCGGACAACTGAGGCAGCTGTGGCAGCTTTTGGCAGTCATGTCATCATGAAAGTTCGTTTGCCTATGAATTATTATCGGATCCAATGTATAAAATTGTTCAGTTTCTATGGGAAATTAATATTAAATAGATCTTCAAATTTTATTGTTAACACTGAAAAAAAAATCCCCCGAGCTGCGACCATATATAACATGGACGTCTAACGCCGGCTCAAAAATGCCCCCAAAACCAAATTGTTCAATTGTGCCAAGATAGCGCTTTTCGTGACACCACGCATATTTCGGCGCAACATCTTTGACAAATGTTTATTGAATATCGCCAATCAAAAACTTTGATGGACCAATCACAACCATTTTTAAATGGCGGTTTAAGTTTTTATAGGTTGATATTCAAAGTCATTGCCGTGATGCATTGAACAGGGGCTGACACTTGTCAACTAAAATTCAGAGCCGTTTTTGTAACGCAATTTAGTATGGCGCGCGGCTTCCATGTTTTATTTGTTCGTAGCCCCGAGAGTGTATTTTGTATCGAAATCATGGAGTGAACTTAAACTTTTGACCGGTGTCTACTACTTACCCCTTTCCGACCGGTTTGATATAATCCTGCAAATTACTTTGCAAAAATCCTGTCACCAAGTAAATTGTATTTTCGAGCTCAAACCTGTAAAGATCGAATCTGCAGACACTAGCCGACACGTAAAAGTAGCAAATAC
>JALPQI010031599.1:0-43459 GCA_025490895.1 Thaumatotibia leucotreta | reverse complement strand
GAATCGTGTATCGTGTTTAAGGTTAATAAGGTCTACCCATCTTTGAATTTTGTAGGAAATATCAGATTTAGGGCTGATTTTTCAATCCTCAGTTAAAAGTATCCGTCAGTTAAAAGTATTACCATCCTTATCGCTCAAAATCGCATCCTTATCGGTCATCAGTCAAAAAAAGATAGAGCTAACATTTATTTGACGGTTACTGTTATCTGGGGATTGAAAAATCAGTACTTAGTGTGGTAAGACAGAAGACTTTCTGCCTTAGTCTTATTTTTAAGTTTATTTGTAAGTCATTAAGGTTGAATATTTATTGCGCTTATTTTCAGTCTGCAGTGTGCGGGAAAATAAAATAGTGACGTAAACGTTACTCTTTATGATACAATGTCGAGAGTATAAAATGACGAGTCACGGACACTTGTATTATTAGTAGGTATACGTATTTAGTGTTCTCACAGTAATTCAAGAAAAAAACAGTCACACTTATTCTATATAGGATGAATAACACTCGGTATGAGCAGAGAAACATTGTTCACGATAGATCTAGATAAAATGCATCTGCTCGCCGCCAGATGGCATTGACCACATCGATTAAATTTCAGACAAAATAAAAAACGGTTTTGATCTTTAATATCTAGCTTAATATTGCCACTTAGAATAGTTTTATAAAAAACCAAATTGTTCATTGCTTTACCTGCTACAATTTAGAATAGTTTATAAAAAACCAAATTGTTCATTGCTTTACCTGCTACAATTTTGTTTTTAAAAAATTTTTCGATACAACGTATATTTTTGAAGATATTTGCAAAAAAACCGATGAAAAACGTGGAAAAATTGCGAATTTTCAATTGCCAATAACTTGAAAACTATTGGATTTTTTTGAAAAACTTTATGGATGATTTTTTTGCTTAAAATTAGGCCTTCTATCGATATTCGAGCTTATTTAGCAAAAAAAAGAAATTCACCCCCCGAGAAGGGGTGGCAACCACCCCCAGGGTGGTTGCGGAGTTCAAATCATTTTCACTTTTGAAGTTAAGGATAAGATGAACCTAATTCCAAAATTGTATGCAATTCGGTTCACAGTAAAAAAAATTCGGAGCAATAATGCTTGAATGACTGCACTATAGCGTCAGAATCAATGTTGGTTTTTGGGGTTGGATGTCCGCACACTCTAGTTCCCGGCGGTGAAGATATTGACTGTACAAGTGTACATTTAACTGATGAAATATAGATAATATTAATCTATTTTCATTGTAATCATTATTAGGTATATGATGAAATTGATGAATGACGAACGAATTTCACCCTTTTCTGTAAACAGTAAAAATTGCTTTGACTGCGTCTGGCATGATCCCTTGAGTGGCCATTTATGGAGTGTTAGGCACAACAGCACATGAACATGACTATTTCAGAGTTCTGTTAAAGGGTTAGTAATCAAAACACGCAATAAAATCCCAATTTTGCTGATAACTACTAAAAGTCCAGTTAAGTGCCAAATATGGATGCATACACAACAGCACAGGTAAATGATCAGTTTATACCCTTATCACGTTGCAATAACGTTCACAATTATCATTTACTTTTGCTCATAACAGTACAGACATAATTATGATGTCGTCTATTATTATTTCGATTTGAAACATGATTCGTCACTTCATTTCTGTGTTTCGGCGTTGAAATGATCATTTTCTTTTGACTAATTAAAACTTCAGTTAAAACTGACTTTTGGTATAACCTGTTTATATTTGGGGCTTTATGCAAAAAGATGTTTTGAAATGCTGATTTTGATCACTTACTTTTGCTCTTGACTGTACCAGGCGACGATATATATAATAGATAGATACATATAGATACTTAAATATATAGAAAGCCATGACCAAGGAACAAATATTTATGATAAAATAAATACACAAAATAATGCCCTCGCCGGGATTCGAACCCGGAACCTCCAGCTTCGTAGGCAGGGTCACTACCAACTAGGCTACGGAGGCTGACGTATGATCATTGATCCAATGTCTTTGGCAGAGGAGAAACTATATATGAAGGCGACTACATTACTAAAATCCTACAAGACTTTTGTCAATAAACTAATTTTTATACCTATTATTTCCACGGGGTTTGCACGCCGCACATCTTCAATTAAATATTAATTTTAATCAGTTGAATTTTGTGCGAAGACATTCAAGATTTCATAAATTGCACTAGGAAAAACAATAATTTTTACCGTAATATTTTTTTACAGAAAAAAAAACAACTGAGGCAATAATCAAAAGCTTTTTTTTATCTTCCTGGTTTTATTTTTAAATCAGTACAGTAAGGGGTTGATTGCAAAAAATATAGTACATAGTTCTTTAAGCCTCAACACAAAAATCACTATCACGTCAGTCACGAAAGTTAGTGAAACAAATTGTATGGTATACTCTATCTAACAACCTTTGGCAGAAGAAAAAGGTCACAAATTAAAAAAAAAGTAAGTGTTTTTTTGTTGATCGCTCACAGAAAATCGAGTTAAATTGTTATACAAAGTTTAAGTTCGTAATACAAAAAATATTATGACGTAAAATTTGTTTTCATCCCTTTGTTGTTTGGCCTAAAGGCTTTTGACCATGTTTTTTTTTGCAATCGACCCGTAAACACTTCATAATAATTATGAACTGAACACTTATGAGACAGATTATGAGTAACAACTAAGCTATGCATAATTTCTATAGCGCAAATAAATGTCTTCTGTACCTACATTAAAAAAATACTGACATACTTTTTCACGAGACATTTGAAAAAAAACCTTAAATACTAACACATAAATAATCACGAAAACCTACCGTAAGTATATCAGCAGCACTATCACGTTGATACGATAGAACACGGGATTTACAGGTTCAGGTGCGAGACAACTGAACGCCGCTAGGATCGCGCGGAAACTGAACTGGGACTGCCGGCTGCTAGAGTTCGTTTATGAAGGCAGAAAAGCACGCATATTACGAGTATTCGCATGTATACTTATGCGAGTCCGATTTTTGTATTTTGATAAATTATAGATCATTCGATTTGTCTTATCTTGGAGAGTTGCAATAAGCTCTTGGTGTTTTTTTTAGAGGTATAGAACGTTGAAATGGAATAAAACAAAGATGTTATGTTTCGATTGATATAAAATTAACTTTATTCGATAGATTTTTTTTTGCCATTACATTTTAAATGTCACTTCTGGCATATGCCCGCCACGGTTGGCTCGGACGTACTCTAATCTGGAGGTTCAGTTTTCGATGACTTTTTCTAACATTTGTGGCCGTATATCGGCAAGAACTCGGCGAATGTTGTCCTCCAAGTGGTCAATGGTTTCGGGCTTATCGGCGTAGACTAGAGATTTCACATTATCCCCACAGAACATAGTCAAGTGGCGTTAAAATCGCACGATCTTGGAGGCCAATTCACGGGTCCGAAACGAGAAATCAAGCGATTACCAAACGTCCCTTCAATAAATTAATTGTGGCTCGAGCTGTGTGGCATGTTTCCCCCCTCCTGTTGAAACCACAATTTTTTTCACATCATGACTGTTCAAATGTGGAACGAAAAAGTCAGTAATCATGGCCCTACAGCGGTCACCATTGATTGTGACGTTCTGGGCAGCGTCGTTTTTAAAGAAATATGGACCAACACCACCAACCCATAAAGCACACCAAACGGTCAGTTTTTTCTGGATGTAACATACGCTTGAGGGTTATCATCACTCCAAATACGGCAGTTTTGTTTGTTGACGTATCCATTCAACCAAAAGTGAGCTCCATCGCTAAACAAAAATTCTCTTATGAAATTCGCTTACGTCTCGCGAACAGATCCATGATTTTCAAAATAAATTTGCACAATTTGGAAGCATTGTTCAGGCGTCAATTTATTCATTTTTAAAATGGCAAACCAAACTAAACATAAATCACTTAAAAGCTGTCAAATTCGCCGCAAACTAAAAAAATGTTGCCAGTTTAAAGTTCTATACCTCTAAAAAAACACCCGTTATATGACTGATTATTGAGCGTTACTTTCGAACAGTTCGGACAACTGAGGCAGCTGTGGCAGCTTTTGGCAGTCATGTCATCATGAAAGTTCGTTTGCCTATGAATTATTATCGGATCCAATGTATAAAATTGTTCAGTTTCTATGGGAAATTAATATTAAATAGATCTTCAAATTTTATTGTTAAACACTGAAAAAAAAATCCCCCGAGCTGCGACCATATATAACATGGACGTCTAACGCCGGCTCAAAAATGCCCCCCAAAACCAAATTGTTCAATTGTGCCAAGATAGCGCTTTTCGTGACACCACGCATATTTCGGCGCAACATCTTTGACAAATGTTTATTGAATATCGCCAATCAAAACTTTGATGGACCAATCACAACCATTTTTAAATGGCGGTTTAAGTTTTTATAGGTTGATATTCAAAGTCATTGCCGTGATGCATTGAACAGGGGCTGACACTTGTCAACTAAAATTCAGAGCCGTTTTTGTAACGCAATTTAGTATGGCGCGCGGCTTCCATGTTTTATTTGTTCGTAGCCCCGAGAGTGTATTTTGTATCGAAATCATGGAGTGAACTTAAACTTTTGACCGGTGTCTACTACTTACCCCTTTCCGACCGGTTTGATATAATCCTGCAAATTACTTTGCAAAAATCCTGTCACCAAGTAAATTGTATTTTCGAGCTCAAACCTGTAAAGATCGAATCTGCAGACACTAGCCGACACGTAAAAGTAGCAAATACCTTAGGGCGGCCGCATCAGTCAGTCGCAAGACAGCGTTGAAGATGGCGATGTATTTTGGTGGGAGTAGTAGCACATGTAAGCTCATAATTTCGTATATTTGCGGTGACAAACATTCTAACTATTTATTGAGTGATACTTACTCTAAAAGAGTTAAACGTTTTTATTTAGCACAAATTAGAATAAAATTAAGTGATTTTGTATAAAACAATATGCCCGTGAATAATAAGTGCACAAAATTGTAGGTTCGGACGGAGCTCGTAAATCGTTCGTCATAAATATTTGCACGGATATGCATAATTGGTCTTTGCGCACAAAATGAAACCAAGAATGATAGTCATATGTTTTTGAAGAATTGGTTACATATTTCGTCTAATTCGTTAGGCATATATTTCATCGTATTTCAATTAGCGTATCCAAGGAACTGGGTTAATAATATCTTGTACTTTCATCTTGGTTAGGCACTCCATAGTTGTCCATACCTAATATCTCTCGAATTGCTTTGGCCTTGCTATTATGAATGTTGCTCTTTTGAACTCTTCTTAAGTTTTGCTTATTCGTGGATGAATGAAGAAAACACATTGTAGAAGGACGTCCAATCTTGATAGTTTCCGGTAAACGTTGCTATGTCTATCTTCGGAAGCTTCACATCATCACTAATGCTAGGTGTGAGATTACTGCTAATTCTGCTTGTGCACGACGTAGTAGTACTTTCTAGCATATGCTTTTTAAGTATTAAACCACAAACATTTTCTTGTTTGGCTATTAAAACCCGTTAATTCCGTTCACATCTTTAAATCTATTGTTGAATTACTGTGGAAAACTCAATGTGTAGTAAGTATCGTTTTTTTTTCTTGTGTGAATATGTATGTAATGTAATTTACAGATTCTTCGTTTTTGCCAGTCAGTAATAGTACATTACTATAGAGGACGGGAAACGAAGGGTTACAGGCCAAGTAGATATATCTGGCCGAAGGAACTGAGGCCAGATAGGAATACGCGGCCTGTAACCCTGTTTCTCGCCGAGATTTGTATAGTGCTTTTCTCAAACTTGCCATGAAATAAAACGAACTGATTTCGTCGAACCATACTATTTGATTTGTAAATAAACCAATAGTACAGTATCGTACAACATTAAAAAAAACATTCGCGCCTAACTTTTTTTTAAATCTGTTTGGGGTATCCTTTTACCTGTTGGTATAGACATTAGTTCTTAGGTTATTTTTTTTTCTGTGGCTGAATGTCAAGACCTAGTGTCACAATTTGACGTTTTAAAACAAAAGACAGTTTGTTTGCAGTCCTAGGTGTGAAATAAATACATGAAATCTCTTTACATATCATCTTAGCATATGACACCGGATACATAGTATTTCCGGGCTTAATTTAAAGTAAGTAACATCAACATTCCGTAGCAAGTTTGAGAAAAAGTATATATTGCAAATAGTACTGGTTATTACACGTCGACTCCAAAAAATCGTCGCTTTAATCCATTCATCACATTATTATTAGCATTGATAATGAATTTTTATCTTCTCGAAATCATGAAGTGAAAATTTTGATTTTTATTTTCTAATTTACCGCCTAAAAGTAGCTCTGATATTTAAAACTCATTTATTAACGTTTCACATCCATCGTTGGGTCACCAATTTACATAGGTGTGCGAAAATTCAACTCAATCTGCCCAGTAGTAGTATCGGAGTAAATCGGTTGTAACAGACGGACAGATACACACGCCAGTGATCCTAATGAGTGCTCCGTTTTTTTTTCTTCTTGTGGTACGGAACCCTAAAAATTTAAGATCGCTTATAATAGGAAGTTTTTTCATTAAATAATGTGTTTTATTAATGTTTTTATGCATGTCCATACTAATTTGCAAGATCTTGCATTTACGTATAGATCCTGAACGTCACTTTCGTGCATGCGATTTTTTTAATGATAAAAGGCAATTCGATTTTTTTAATTATTTTTTACAAGTATTCTAAGATAATTTAAAACGATCTACATACATTCTTCATAACATTTTAGAAAATGTTTGTCTCGGTCGTAAAGGGTTACTGTATATTAAATGACATATCGTACATAAGGTATTGTAAAACTCATCGGCACGAGCCGGGGATTGAACCCACGACCGCTGCGTAGCAGCCGTGCATTTTACCTCTGACCACAAGCGCGTATGTACAATGTATCTGTTTCGTACACACTTAGCGGTCAAGAAATAAAGCAAATAAAGTATTTATGATTTATGATTTATGATTAAGAAGATGTGTCAACTGTGACAGTCATGTCACGTCTTAGGCTTCGAAGAAAAATTTCAATAGTGCGATGTAGAACATTTCGAGTTTTCTCTTCAAACATATTATTATTAGCATGGATAATACATTTTATCTTCTCGAAATCATGAAGTAAAAATTTTGATTTATATTTTCTAATTTACCCCCTAAAAATAGCCCTCATATTTATAATTCTTTTTTTTACGTTCCACATCCATTGTTGGGTCACCAACTTACATAGGTGTGCGAAAATTCAACTCTATCTGCCCAGTAGTAGCATCGGAGTAAATCGGTTGTAACAGACGGACAGATAGACACGCCAGTGATCGTATGAGGGCTCCGTTTTCTTCTTCTTGTGATACGGAACCCTAAAAATGTAAAATCGCTCATGATAGAAAGTTTTTTCCTTAAATAATGTGTTGTCAGCCTCCGTAGCCTAGTTGGTAGTGACCCTGCCTACGAAGCTGGAGGTTCCGGGTTCGAATCCCGGCGAGGGCATTATTTGTGTATTTATTTGTCACAAATATTTGTTCCTTGGTCATGGCTGTCTATGTATTTAAGTACCTATAATTATGTATCTATCTATTATATATATCGTCGCCTGGTACCCACATCACAAGCCTTAATTGAGCTTACCGTGGGACTAGGTCGATTTGTGTAAAGATGTCCCAAAATATTTATTTATATTTATTTATATTAATGTTTTTCGGCATGTCCATACTATTTTGCAAGATCTTGCATTTACATACAGATCCTGAACGTCACTTTCGTGCATGCGATTTTTTTAATGATAAAAAGCAATTTGATTTTTTTAATTATTTTTTACAAGTATTCGAACTATTCGAAGATAATTTAAAACGATCTACATGCATTTTCTTAAAGATTTTAGAACTTTTTTGTCTCGGTCGTAAAGGGGTATACTAAATCCTTCAAGACTACATGTTAAGTAATGGCTTTCATTTATTAAAGAATAGTAGAGTCCCCTATCTCTGCCCGGGACGCTCACCCCAGCCCAGTGCGAAAAGCTGAAATCCCCGCTCCGTTCTTAGGGTAGACTGTCACGGAGCAAAGCACACGTTTTCCATATAGTCCATTTCAAATACGAAGGCCCGTTGTCGCTCGAAACTTTTGTCATTGAATTGGTCCATTACAAATTGGCACGTGTCGTACACCGATGTATGCAAAAATATCATGCCTCAAAAGGGTCTGGCCAGTTATCATTTGCTATCACTGATCCTATTGTTGACGCCAAATGACTTTGTCAAGTGGAATCGGGCCTTCGTGTTTGAAATAGACTTTACTAGCTATTGATTTTTTTTCTGTGATTTATGATGAAATTACGTTACAATATAGCCTTGTTCGTCAATAGTTGTACATATTTTGCCTTGGTTCATAAGACCAAAAAATTTATCTTAGTATTCTTAGTTTTACATACCCGTCATTTTATTTTAGCGTTTCGTTTGAAAACATCTTCAAAGACCAATAACAAATATCCCGCTTGAAATTGAGCCAAGCACGTTACGTACACTCGATGAATTACTTCCCAAGTGAAAGGAATAGTCCAACAAGCGTTTACATGCATTTATTTCCTTAAATATTCATTCAAAAATATAATAAGTATGCTTAACAGCAATCATTATTATTAAATTTATCCTTACATTTAACGTTACATAATAAATGATCGTTTTAGCCGACATATTAAATCTACTAAGGTTACACAAGTATGATTTTGACTAGGTACCTAATTTAAAATCCATGAACTAGTTGTGGCAAATATGTTTATACCAACCGCTCCATAACTTCAAACTAACTAACAAGCGTGTTCTTTGCGGTCACACACTTTAACCAACGTTCTCACAATTGTCGTTTCTTCACTTTTGCGAGTTTTATGAATTAAAAAAAAAATAGCACTAACAGACAAAATTTTTACACTTGTTACATTAAAAACTACTAATACTTAAACAATATCGACAAAGTAGAAGTTCTTCCTTAAATAAAATAGGCGCAAATATTATATTATATCGACATAGTGGGACGCTGGGCACTATGCTTTGAGGCCTTAAAAAAGTACTTAAATTAGACATTAAATTTATGCGTTTATATCAAAATCATAGGTTTATTACTATCTGTTTTCATTGAAAGTCGGTTTTCGATAGGTTTTGCCATATTTCACTAAGCTACGCGTAACTCCGTAACTAGAATCGACAAAGTGGGACACGTTTTACTAAACTCCCTCACATAATTATCTGGATGTCGCTGTGTACATACATAAATTGTACAGGAACGTTATTTATCTTTATCATTGATTCAGATGACAAAATGGCAATGTAAATTGAATATTCAATGAGATGTAAACTCAAGGAACAAGCGCTTCTTAAGTTTTCAAACACTGATGTTTTCATTCATCAGTTGTTGTTGATTAACTAATCAAAACCGATGCTCGTGCATCCACCCAGTGTGTCATAGCGACTTGTGTCAAACGGACCTGTCAGTGAAGTGTGGGATATCATGGCATATCAAACAGCTACCGCGCTTTTATTGTTCATAGGTATGTATTACACTTAATATATTTTTAAGACTATAATATATTAATTATTATATATTATTCTGTCAAGTTTTGGGATAACCGTGCTGGATTTAAATGTTGCTCGAATAGTATTCAAATTTACAATGCAGTTTATTGACATTAAATAGTTTTCAAATTAATTTCATACTCTTTAATGCTTACCAATCCTTTTTAAATTTATGAGGGCGGGAAATAAAACTATTTAAGCGGATTATATAGCGTATATTAAATAAATTAAATTACATCCCGACATTTCGAACACTACATGAATATTTTATGACTGGTAATAGTACCTAAATAAATTTTTGAATCAAAAAAAGAAAGATGTATGTAGTTAGGTGAAAAGATCTTTATAAAAGGTTTCTTTCCGGTTAGCAATTACGGAAAAAAGCCGTATCTAAGATTTCAATCATAAATTACTTTATCTTGAATGTAAAGTCATATAAATTCACAAAAATAATTAGATTTAATATGATTGAGTTTTTATGTAGGTACGTTTATGTATTCATGAAAATGATTGAGCTTTGGTTTCGATATTAATCAACCTTCCCACCTCTGTCTCGTTTAGCGCAAGTGTTCGTTTTTTCTTTAACAAAAAAAGACATTATGCACTGCCGTGTCGTACAGTCAACCAATTAAAACCATACACCCACCCCACAAAACTATATTGAAGTGACGGTACCTATAAAGCAAATAGTGAAATTACATTTACTACTTGTCATTTTGATATAGTTCTAGAGTGGCCCAAGTCTCCCAAGCCAATTGGTTAATTAGTACACGTGAGTATGACAGAAGATTACAAACGCTAACGCGTAAAGTACATATACCTACATACTCGTAGTATTCAAAAATTGTATTGTAGTATGTTGCTTAATCTACTACACACTAGGTACGTCACAATCATGGCAAAAAGTAAACATAAAATCCGGAATAATTAATATTTTGATACTTAATTTGTGAAGCTAGAAGCCGCTGCTTATAACTTTCTGTTTGTAGTGGGTTAAAAGTGTTTTGGAAATTTTACTCTTCAGATAAACTGGACTGCTACCGCGAACACCGAAATTCGTAAATTTCGGAGGTTTATCTCTGACACTCAAACGAAGGCGTCATTAGAGTGAAAGAGACAAATCCTCGAAATTAACGAATTTCGAAGTTCGCGGTAGGGCCGCTGATTTTATGCATACAGAGCAAGTTAGTGTGAAACTCATCTTTACGCACATGTTTCATGCTATGTTTTAGTATACATTATCAAAAAAAAAAAATAATATATCATGACAAAGTCTTCAGACGCAATTTTGTACCTTTCTTTCGACTTAGGCGGTAAAAGGCATATTAGCTTCATGCGCTTCTTAACTAACATTTTCCGGAGTTAATTTTCGTCACGCACACGCATACTACACTTCCACATTTTTTCAATTACTTAAATCACTGAACAAAATTTCAATTGGCGGGCTTCCTTTTTCTTAAAAACATGCGCACTATATGTACATAGGTACCTTATACTGTGCATGTGCAACAGCCGCCACGACAACTTTAATCATAAATTTTAAGGCAAACGCATTATTCACATTCAGCCAAACATATTGAGTGATATTTTTTAATGATATTGTTTATAAAATATAAATACATAATTACACGCCAAATATTATAAATATATCTTTTAATTATAACTCTTACGTTTCGTTATAAATACCTCTCATACCAGTGAAAAATCTTAAATTAAGTAAATACTCTTTATTTATGGGGCTGATAGTGTAGTTAAGAATTGTAAAGTTATAAACAATAGTGCAAAAATTTCTACTGTCCCCACGATTTTGCTTTATAGAAAAAGCACGAGCACAGTGCGATAAAAAATAAGTTCGAAACTAGTGGCGATAATTTAAACATGACCGAAGGGACTTTTCCTAGTTAAGTGTTAACATACATAGTGAAATGTTAATGGTTGTTTTCCGTTTAAGGGCATGTTCAGTATCGTGTTCCAATTCGGAAAAGGGAGGAATATTTTTTTTCCTCCCAAAAAAAGAATGGTTTTCTATGGAGCGTCGGCTACTTTAAAAACCCTGCGCAATAGAAAAAAAAAACAAGTAAAACTTTTCTTTTACCTAATTGGAAACAAGCCCTTAAACGGCGAATAACCAATAAAATTTCACCTTGTATGTACCTATCTTATTTTATCTTTTTGCCAGCAACAATGAAATATCATAATGCCGACTAGTCCAATATACACTCCAATTTAAGGTTTAATAAGCGTAATAACGGTCAACAGTTTAATTGACCTCGTAGCTTAGTAGGAATAATTTTTAGGGTTACGTAATCTATCTATACATATAATAAAGCTGAAGAGGGTCGAAAGTTTGTACATCTATACATATAATCTATCTATCTATCTATACATGTAATAAAGCTGAAGAGGGTCGAAAGTTTGTACATCTATACATATAATCTATCTATCTATCTATACATAATAAAACTGAAGAGGGTCGAAAGTTTGTACATCTATACATATAATCTATCTATCTATCTTCTATCTATACATATAATCTATACATATAATAAAGTTGAAGAGGGTCGAAAGTCTGTACATTGAAGATATTTACAAAAAAATTATTGAGGAGGTCTTAAAATCGATAATAGATCACATCTATTTAATTTTTAGAATTTTTGTCTTTTTGTCTGTTTGTCTGTTTATTGCACGGAGCATCACGGGAAAACGGCTGGATTGATTTTAATGAAAACTTCACCATCTGATTCAGGAAACCTCGGGTCAGGACATAGAATACAAAAAACGGTCAAGTGCTAGTCGGATTCGCAGAAAAAATAAAAATAAAAATTACAGTTACCCACCTATCTGAAAAAGTATAGAAGATATTTTGATCAAACCAAAAGTCGGTGGAAGAGTTTCTTAAATGAAAAATAATAAATGTTTTATTCATATTGTAAGAAATTATATTAATTATTATCAAGATTGTAAGAAATTATTTTTGAAATAAACTTTATTATTATTATTATTATTATATATAATCAGTCCACAAATAACAACCCGTCCTCTGACTAATCCAACGCCCAACTTCCCTTATAAAGGCAATAGCCTCAGACCCCCAGCACAAGCCGGATTAGATTTGTAGTATATTTTCTCTAAATATTTAGTCATAACAAAGTAGACAACTTACATGTATGGAAACACTATTTGTTTCAAAACTATAATTATAACATTTATGCAACAATTTTAAAGTTATTGTTTCAGTGGTGCGCTGTCTCAATTGTAATTTGAATGTTTAAGCTATTACTTCTAGCAGGGGAACGCTTTCGTAGTATCATCATCAGCCTATATCAGAATTATCAGTACACTGCTGAACAACGGCCTTTCCTATGCTTAGCCTATGCGTATGAACGTATTAGGAGGTAAATGCCCATAATCGCCACGCTGGGCAAGTAGGTTGGCGATCGCAGTACTATGTCCACTATCATGATATTCATGATGCTGCTGTCCATCATCAATCTTCGATAAAAAAATGATCAGTGACCCTTGAAACCCTTACACGACTCTTACCACACCCACGGGAGTAGTTGGGGTGGTGACAAATGTATTCTTACTAAGTACCATCACCTTACGGCAACATGGCACGGTTTCGTAGTATATGTAAAAAACAAACACTAGGCAATGGTAATATAGTAAAGTTTAATAAGCAACTGTTCAAGTAGTTCATGCTTATGTGATGTGATACAGGTAGTAAGTGTAAGACTTTACAAGAAAGAAGAACTAGGAATACCTACGGGTTAAGTTTCCCGATACTGAAGGCACAGATTGTATTTCTAGAATTTAACGCCTAGATACGATTAAAAAGTCTTCAAATATTATTTTATTTCTACTCAAGATTGTGAATCACTGTCACATATATGTATAAACTAGGTGTAGTTGGACAGTGGCTGATTACAGTTTACTTATTACCTTTAGTGTATTTTATTTACTTTACCCGAAACTTCACGAAGTATTTCTAAACATAAATTAGTAAAGACGTGTTTTAGGTTTTTTGAGTATACAACAAAGGGGTAAAAAGGGTAAACCGAAAAAAACAACGTGGGTAGGTATCGCTTATGGTTTATCAAGTCGCTGCGCACGAAAACAAAAACTATTTTAAATCTAACGAGGCGGACCTGAAATACCATATATCTCCACTGTTCCACTAGACGCAACCACGGGTTAAAGCACCACCTTAAGCTTAAATTGGTTAATCCAAACGCGAGATCATGGCTGGAAACATGAAAGGATTGTTCACAAAAAAATTAAACTTCATTTGGCCACTCCTGAATCTCCTGAGAAAAAATTCATTCTTCGCAAACTACTTGTTCATATGGATGTCGATAGAATAATCGATATTTCGTTAAGCACTAGTGAAGAGTTAATTTATGCTCCCGTCGTCCGGACTTTGCACATTATAATATGTAGGTATGTGTATAAACATTTTCTTTTTATATGTAAATTGTTTATTTATTAATTTAAGGGCTGATTTTTCAATCGACAAATAAACCTATCCGTTAGTTAAAATTATCACCATCCTTTTCTAAAATCATCAGTCAAAAAAGGACAGGGTTAACATTTATTTGACAGGTACTGTTAACTGGGGATTGAAAAATCAGTCCTAAGTATAATTTTAGTTTGTTATTAATTTTATCTTAATATTATAATTATATTAATCGTGTCTATAATAAATGTTTAAATTATTTTCTGTATAAACATACTAATTTCGCACTCATCAAGTAATCAACATCATGTATCCGCCTTCTTATAAGCTCCAGCATTGGAAGTGATGTCCTAAATACGGCATATTAAAGTATTAAGGGGCACACGACTGTCCAATTGAGCTCATTAAAGGCACGCCGTCTTCTTAAGGGTGATGTAGGTACGTATAAAGTGGGAACTGTCATGTGCGTTGAGAGCTTATTATTACACCAGCTTTATCTTACGTTGAATTATTTTTAGGGTTTCTTTCGATGTTAATATCTATTATTGAGGCTATTACAGGCATTGGCGATAAGTACCTACAGTGAAGGTAAGATTTAGTATTAATTTTAGTTGCCAGGATTATGATAATGTCTCTTGTTTTGAGTAATTATTAAATAAAATGCACAAAATAATGTTAAAAAATCTGGCCAAGAGCGTGTCAGGCCACACTATAGGGTTCTGTAGTTTCTTGGCCGTCACAAACACAATCACGACAAAAATATTAAAAAATAGGTACGTTCAGGATAATAAAGTATGTCAACTAAGATTAAAAATGGTTTTCTAATTCAACTAAATTAAAATCATACCTATTTTAATAATTTAGTACATTTCTCAAAGTGTTACCCATCAAGTTCAATAGTTTTTTTATTATACAAGGGGGCAAAGTTGTTGTTTAACTGTCGTGCCAATATTGGGATCTGAGCTAGCGAAAGATTCCAAAATTGAGCCACGAGCGTAGCGAGTTATAGAAATTATTTATTTTATTATTTATTTATTACTTAAAACTCAATGTCGAAACGTATCGTAGAATAGTTACTTCTGGAACTTAAATATAGCCAATGGCTTACAAAGTCTCCCATGAGAAACGACCAATTTAACATGTGAGCTCCAATTGCGCATGTTTACTACGGTCATACAGATCCACTTATACTAGGCAGTAGAGGGCTATAGGAATTAGAGAAATGTCAAATTACTTTATTCACAAGTTGGTAAAAAGCGTTTTTACCCGCTCGTATTAAAGGATAAACGAGCGCTTTACGAGCTAGTAAGGGGAAAAATACTTTTTCCTAGTAATAAATTTCACATAGCGTCGTTGAGATTGCTAATTCTGTTAGGTACATAATTTCGGGAACTGAAAAATCTATTCAAATGAAGTATTAAGTCTTCTTTTGTCAATTCATGAATTTACACATGACGTGTGTATTTGTAATATCAATGACTGTAGGCATTAGTGAAGCCCATATTAGACGCGACCACTTAACCGTTTTTAATAGTGTAAGGTATCATTAGAATCGTCGTGACGTCGCGGGTAACATAGGACATGTGACGTCACGTTAAAAACAATAGGGCGGCCTAAAAATTCAATATTATCTAACCAAAAAAAAAAATATGAAAGAAACCTATCGAGTTTGGTATCAAAATGAAGAGCTTCAAACAACGATTACGAATGTGTATGTAACTTATATGTTTGTTACTTATTCTAGAAATACCAGATTCATTAAAATACAATTAAAGCGCAAAGAATAATATGCCATCTAAATGCTATGATTTGGGTATCAAATTAAAGCATTTTGTATGCAGATTGTAAATATATATACAAGTTATATGTTTAAGTATATGTTCGAAGAGAAAACTCGAAATGTTCTACATCGCACTATTGAAGTTTTTCTTCGAAGCCTAAGACGTGACAGGACTGTCGCCGTTGACACATCTTCTTGAAGTGTGTATGAAACAGATACATTGGATATACGTGCTTGTGGTCAAGGGGTAAAATGCACGGCTGCTACGCAGCGGTCGTGGGTTCAATCCCCGGCTCGTAACCGATGAGTTTTTCAAATAGAACTTATATACGATATATCGTTTGATATACAGTACCGGGCAAAAGTTTAAGTTGAGACTTTCGGGCGATATTTTTTTTCAGTGTTAACAGTAAAATTTCAAGAGCTAGTTAATATTAATTTCCCATAGAATCTTAACTATATAGTTTGAATCCGATAACAATTCATAGGCAAGTGAAGTTGTCATATTTTGATGATGACATGACTACCAAAAGCTGCCACAGCTGCCTCAGTTGTCCGAACTGTTCGAAAGTAACGGTTAATTAATAAGAAATAGCTCAATGATCAGTCAATTATATTAGTTGGAAACAAGTGTCCACTTAAATGCTGGAAAAATGATAGCCCATACAGTCGATTTCGTATCAAAATCGTGGTGCGAACTTGCATGCTTTACGGTGAAGGAAAACATCGTGAGGGAACTTGCATACCTACATCTGCAAAGAACATTTTGTCTAGTACCTACTGTACACAAAGTGCTTTACGGTGAAGGAAAATATCGTGAGGGAACTTGCACACATCTGCGTAAAAATTCAAGAATGTATGACAAGTTCCCAACAAGTATTGGGCCAGCGTTGCGGAGAATGGCCAGAATACAATATCAAAAAAAATACGTACGATATGATTCGCATATCAGAGGAATGGCCCTAAAATACAATCATATTAGCAATTGTGGCCAAACAAAATTGCTATACGTGTTGTAACATGCGCATAAAATTTAAAACTTGAATCATCTTTTTTTTTCATCCAAAATATGAGCCTACAATTTTGTTAAATGTCAAATTATTAATTAGGCACATGATAGGTACAACGTCACTAGAAAACGAACTTAGTCAGAGATATGGTGCTAGATATGTTTTAAGGGTGCTACAGAGGAGCACTAAAGGGGGGGGGGGAGGGGGCAAAGTTTTGACCGTTTTGCCGTTGGCCGTTTGATCAGATCAGGGTCGGGTTTGGCCTTAACATTTGCGCAGGGGAGTTGGTATGAATGAAGGTAGGTTTGCCTGGAAACTTGAGTCTCACGCAGCTCGCAGGCAAGCGCACCGGGTGGCATGGCCGCGCTCCAGACCTTCGGCCCTACGAGGATCACGGCTTTCAGCCTCCGCATTTTCTCGAAACAATTTTGGTAATTTGGACGGGTGGTGACGTGGCAGCGGGGGGAGGCGGGCGGCGGCGACGGGAGGCGGGTGGCGGTGGGTGGCGAGTGGTGGCGGCGGGGGGAGGCGGGCGGCGACGGGTGGCGGGCGGCAGCGGGGGGAGGCGGGCGGCAGCGGGGGGAGGCGTGTGGCGACGGGTGGCGGTGGGTGGTGACAGCGACGGTTGGTGACGGGTGGCAGCGGGGGGAGGAGGGTGGCGACGGGTGGCGGCCGGCGGAGGCCGGGGGTGGCGGGCGGTGATGGGTGGCGTTGGGTGGCGACGCGTGGTAGCGGGGGGAGGTGGGTGGCAACGGGTGGCGGCCACGCAACGCGCACGTGCACGCATCGGGTGTGACCCCGCCTTAATGATTGCACATAATTATAAATAGTACTAAACAATTCTATCTTTAAAAATATTGCCACGTTTCATGTAGTTGCTCCGGCATATACTATGCGAGTGTGCGAGCGGGAGGACAGTAGGCGCGCCGTCACGCACACAGAGAACAGGAGCGGGGCCCGTGGGTGAATTCATGTTTTTTCCTAGGTTGAGGCCCACTCTTAAATATCGCCTACTCAAAGAGTTAATAATAACATGTTTAAAAAGTCTAGAAAAATAAATCAAGAACAATAAAATTAAGATGTATTACATTGTTTGATTCTATGTAATACTCAAAACAAATTAAATTCAGTGAATCCATGACCACATGTCTTGTGGTTTTATTTTGAAACATTGATTTATCCATATAAGTAGATATAAGTTATTACGTTGGACCAGGACAGGACAGGTTCGACTAGTGCGTTGGGTTCGAACTGTCAGAGTCACCCCGAGGAGGCAATCACTAGGGCCTCACGGCAAGCGAATGGTGACACACGGCGCTTAAGGTGCGTGCAGACTAAAAGAGCATTCGCTCATTCTATCGACGCTCTACGAAGTTCTTTTTGTGTAAACAGAGACAGAGCATTCTTTCGTTGTTCTTATAGATTCTATCAATATTCTACGAATATTCTAAGAATGGTCGCTCGCTTGGTGTAAACGCTCATCCGAGCGTGCGAACAGCCGCCTAGAGCATTATTTCGTGTTCGGAATTCGGGGACGTGCTCGTTCTAGCCGTTCGTTCGTGGCTCGAGGCACTAAACATCAGAGAAAAATAAAAAACCGACCAAGAGCATGTCGGGCCATGCTCAGTGTGGGCTTCCGTATTTATTAATAATATGGACATGACTAAGTGCCTTGATCATTTATAATAATTTTCAGAAAATTACCAATTTGACACCGGTAACTATGAAAACCTTTGTAAGTAATCACCTTAAAGCTTCGAAATTATATTTCAAGAAATTATTCGTTCAATTATTCACTTAATCAACTTTGAAGTGATGTTCATATTATTGCGAACAATGACGCACATTTTGTCTGATCTCTGCTCATAATACATATATACCTACCTATTTAATTTGTTGCTTACCTTCGTATATTCAGACAATGCTTCAATTATTGCAGTACACACTTCAGATGTAATTAGACATATCGAAGATTTCGAAATTTTACTAAAATACATGAGGCTGTCATATGAATCTCCCGTCGCCAAAAATCGTAATGTAATTGCTAGCCTGTCGTATGCCGGAATCGAGTCTCTGTAATTCGTATTTGATTTGCTAATTTTATCTTCAATCAGAGACAATAAATAATCAAAGTCCTCTGATGCCATTCTATGAATGTTTTTGTATTGACCACTTTCTTCTTGTTCTTTCAGACTTCTCATTATATCACCTATATTATCAAGTGTCCTCCTTTGCATTAGATTTGTAACCCACCAACGTCTCTTCCTTCTTTTTTTTTTATCAATTTACTCAATATTATATACGCCGACCTCGCAATTAAAATATCTGTTTCTAAGTCCGACATAGTGTACACTAGACTAACCGCCCGACGAATGAGCAACGGGCGCTCGTTCGCCTGGTCTAAACAGCTCTAGAGCATATGCTCTAAGAATCAGTTCTTGGATTGCGCTCTAGTTCTTGGTTTGCGTTCTTGCTCGTTGATATTTTGGTGTAAACGCTGAGAACGAACTTCCGTTTACACTAAAAGATCAAGAATCAATGCTCTATTCTGGTTCTAGCTCTTTGGTCGCTTGGTTTATACGCACCTCCTACTCGCGAATGTTCTTCGTCGAATATCTATGTACTAACTAATTCCACCGCTGTCAGAGAATTGATATAAAAATGAAAAATAAAAATAATATAAAAAGGTAGTAGTTCAATATAAGATTACATCATTTTTGAAAATAAATATCTTGGGACATCTTACTCAAATCGATAATGTTATATTTGATTCTGTCAAAGAAATGGGCACCCGCTTGTTTTCTAAAATTTTATTAAATATAGAGGTCAGGGGGTTCATTAATATTTTTTTCGCATATATATATTTTTTTTTATTGAAACAAATGTTTACACGACATTACAGTTTACACCAATGCGTCGTGAAACTAAAATTAAAAGATATAAAAATAAAGATACACAGACACAGAGAAAAAAAAAAACATTAAATAGGTTTAGGTGACACAACAGCGTGGCTCTGTCGAATCATCTGAACCGGCGTAGGGTTCGGCAGATTGCCCCGGAACCGCCGAAACACAACGCCCTTCGGCCAGAAGTCTGCACTCGCGATGGTGTCTTGCAGCGGGCGCGGCACGCGCACCACGAACGAGCTGAAGTGCACGTAGTGGCGCGACCGCAGCTGCTGCACCCTCAGCGCGAAGCCAGTCTTCCGGCGGACATACTCCACCACGTCTTCAGCCACGGCGGAGTAATGCAGGCGCGACACATAGAGCGCCTTACCCGGTGTAGCGACCCGAAGACCAGAATTAACCGGCTCGGCGGTGCCGCTCTGCGCACCTTACTCTTCTTTTCCACCAGTGTGAAGCCCTCCTTATCCACACAGGTGCGGGAGGTCTTTTCCCTATTGGGAGCCCGTAATTCACCCGCTTTAGAGGGTGTGTTGACCTGGCCTGCTGCGACTTGCTGTCCAGCAACGACGTCGGCATAAGCTCGCTTACGTTGCTTCGAGGAAACATGAGGCGGCCGCACGCGCGGGGGCTGCGCGGGCGGCGGATCGGCACGTGCGACACATTTTACAGTGTCAGCCACGCGCAAACATGACTCGGCACACGAGCCGATATCATTTCATTTTATGATATCATTTGATATGCCATCTGGTCCCGGGCTCTTGTCGCTCTTTAGTTTTTTGATGATCTTCTCTATTTCGAAGCATGTAAAAGCTGGAACTTGTGTTGGTAATTATGTACAGTCGAGTTCATAAACATATGAGCAAATCCAAGGCTTTAAAAGTAAATGATCATAGAAAGACACATATGCATCTGAAAAAAATATGTGTACAATTACCTGTCCTATTAATCTGAGCATCTGTCACACTAATGTTAGCAACTGATAAGTCCTAATTATTAATGTATGTCTTTGCCATATCTATTATTATCTATATAAATAAAAACGAATTGCTGTTCGTTAGTCTCGCTAAAACTCGAGAACGGCTGAACGGATCTACCTTATCTTGGTATTGAAATGTTTGTGGAGGTCTAGGGAAGGTTTAGACAGTGTAAAACACGTAAATATTGTGATGATAATTAGAAAACAGTGATTCTTTTTTCCCATACAAATTGTGCGTGACCTCCGTTTTGACACAATAAGACAACACGAAAAATAACATTAATGAATTAAAATTAAACCTGTAGTGAGTTGATAAGCATCAAAAAATATTAATTTTGAGTCGGCCAAATATATCCGTAACACTTAAAATAGTTAACAAAATACCAAAAAAATGTTTACAATGATAACGATTTGTTTACAATAAATGACAACCTCTCAAAGTCTCGATGTGTCAACGTCAGACTTATTTTTATTGGGACCTATTTAAATGGTTTTCATATATATACAGTGTGTGGCCTTTAACACGGGAGAAAAATGAAATGAGTGACTCCTTAGACTATCGGCAATAATCCTGTAAAGGTCCCGGTGTTTCATAGTGGTTAAGTTCGGAGATATTGTCATTCAAAGCTATGGACCTTTAGTACTGGATCTTGGCATCACGATGTCGTAGCTTGTCAGTCGCAAGACATCTTGATAGTATACCAGGTACGAAGTCATAATAATAATTTTGTTTTTATTTTTTCACTAATTTGTTACGGTTTTTAAAAAAGAATTGTACATTTTTTAGTGATTCAAATATGATAAGTTATTGATAACTTTGAATTAAAGTAAATGAACCCATAATAATGAAAAATACATGAACCAAAAATTCCAAAAAAAAAGTTTTTTTTTTTTAATTACAATATGTGGAAATGATTGTTGATCAGCTTATTAATGCACCGTTTAAATTTTCACCCCGGTTGTAGGCCACACACTGTATATAAACTCTCGCGTAGGACAGTAGCATAGACTTGAAGGCGTGGACGTATTACACATGGAGGCTGTTTAATTTGAACTTCACTATCGTTTCTCTTGCTATTCGAATGAGAGGGGAGACACGGAATTTTAAATCCGTAATATTGAAATGGTTGTCAAATCCGAATATTTTTTTTATGCTGGCTCCCCACTATGAGCCGATGAGCGATGATAAGGCACGCAGTTATGACTAATACTGCCATCCCGTTCTGCTGTATAGCTACGTCCCGTATGACCATGATGGCCCATTGTGGGGAGCCAGCATAAAGAAAATAATTCGGAGTTGTCGACCTATTTCAATATATCGGTACTATTCGAATGAGAGGGAAGACACGGAATTTGAAATCTGGGTGCTTAGACAAGTTGCCAATCGCTAACGCTTAATCGTCAATCGTAAACGAAAGGCAGCTAACTGTCTTTATCGCACTAATATGAAAGAGTGACAGAGAGGGAAAACTACGATACGCTACCAAGCGTTAGCGATTGGCAACTTGGCTAAGCGTCCTGGAATGTTTAAATAGGTTGTAAGCTCAGAATTATTTTCTTTACTTCGAATTAAAAAATAATGGTTCAATTTTAAATTTTTCTATTTCAAAATTGTACAGTCGAGTTCATAAATATATGAGCAAATCCAAGGCTTCAAAAATAAATGAGCATAGAAAAAGGCCAGTCATTAAAGTTCATAACAACCTCTTTTAAGTCGATCATAAATCCAAAACAGTAGGCTTAGCAGATGATTAATGCGACAACATGTTGCGGCGAGATAGACTATCCGTAGTATCCGTCCCTCTTTAGTTAGTAAAAGACGGGAAATCTGTCTCGCCGCGACATACTGTCGCAACAATCATGTGCTAAGCAAGTACGATGACAGTTCTGTGACATCACACGTAAAGTGAAAGAGAAAAGTATAGTTTGACAGTACGGTACTCTTTTCGATGACTGTCAAAATATAAGGAAAACGTTACAGGTAATCTGTACAGTCAAAGACAAATAAGGTGTACACAAAAATTTTCAAAACTATGTCCCAATGCACTCTACTTCTGTGTAATAAGAACGTCGTAACATATTTATGAGCGGATTCTTTCGATATTATCAGCTATCACCGCCGGGCGAGTATCGCCGTGTCTCTTTTATTTTAACAGGAGTGCGTATCTTTTGTTCGTGTATATAGCCGATAGTTCATAGCTTAGTAGCTCGCGGTGAGACAGTGCCTTAGGTGGATGTCACACTGGCTCCGATTCGTATCGCACACAGAGCACGGACCTCTTTAGTGTGTAACCTTAGAGATAGAGGCGGCCTTGGCTGTCATTTTCATAGAAATCGACCGTGTCAGGTAATTTTGACATGTAAATGTAAATAGTGTTGTGGTATGGCTCGATATTTTTATCGATAGATCAAAACCAACAGTTATTTGACTAAAAATGTTACTTGAAAAAAGCTATTCAAACATTCTCATTTTTAAAATCTCACTAAAATGATGTCGTTATGAATGATATAAAAACAGTAAAATTTATACATTTATTTGAATTTATATTTACAATAAGTACCTACTTACATTTAGTTGTTAGCTTTAAGGTTAAAGTTAAACAACAAGTGTTAAGGGTAAGGCTAGACTCTCTAGTTATATTATATGTTACCTTTGCATTGGTTTGTTTGTTCAAGGAGTGCAAACTATATCTAATTATGTTACGTTATAAAACGCAAAAAGAAAATTGTTACTATAAATGGGAACTAAAATTAAACGATCAACTGTAAGGAGTTTAGATGGTTAGGTAATTTAGGTATTACATATGAGGGCAGATTAACTAGATATATAAATGTATTAACATATTTTTAAATACGTAAATTGTACCGTTTTACGTTTTCTTGAAAGATTATCAGATGGGTTACTTGAGACAAGAAACACCTGGAAATTACATACTTAAATTAATATGTATTAACAGATAACATCAAAAATCCTTTAAAAAGGTACTTTACTTTTAAAACATAATAAAATTATTTAGCAAAGCTAACTTACCTTGTCACACGCAGAATGGAGTTTTAAAGTTGGACAGGCATTGGGTGACAATATAGATCTCGGATTTGTTTTTACAGAACAGACATTTTGGAAGTGGTCCGAACAAATTGTGTCGTGTTTTTTGCGGAAACCAGTTCAATTTTCCAGTCGCCGTTATCCAGCGTTCTTTGACACATGGTTCTATAGGAAATCTAAAAATTAAGTCAGAATTTCTTAAACTACATATATGTTTTTGTATAGTTGCTTCATTGTCTGCACTCTAGATAAATATTATATTATTGCTAAATATAAATAAATAAATAAATGTTTGGGGGACAGTCTCATACAAATCAACCTAGCCCCGAACTAAGCAAAGCTTGTACTATGTGTGCTAGGCAACGATATATATATGTACTTAAATTGAGAAATAGACATAAGTATACTTACTTATACATAGGAAACGTCCGTAACTCGGGAACAAATTTTGAATTTCTACTAACACCGTTTAGTTGTAAGAGTTTACATAGACTATCGATAACAAATTCAGCGTCGTGTCTCTTCACTATGTCTCTCGCCCATACTAATTTTATATTGAATTTAATATAACTTTTTTTACTTACCTGTGATAGGAAACGTTTGAATTTTGTTTATTAACGTACGTAGACTGGTTCCTGCACCAGATTACAGAGCAATGTGGCATTCTTGGTATATTTTTGTAGTTTATATACCCATGACGTCCCGAGAGGTACTGACAGCACATATGCGTAAAACGCATATGCGCGGCACGGGTTTTGTCTGTCACGCCGTCTCTCTATAGGCGCCCTAAGAGTTCCAACCTCCTTGGTATCGCACAACTGGAGCCAGTGTATGCAGGTAATGCGGCTAAAAAAATATGCTTGAAATGAAATGAATGAGAATGAGCTGTCATAACAGAAAAAAAATCTGTTAGACGTTGTCAACTGCGGCCCTACCGCAAAAAACGAGATTCGTGGATTTCGAGGATTTGTCTCTCTCACTCTAATGACGCATTCGTTTACGTGAAAAAGTGAAATCCTCGAAATTTACGAATTTCGATTTTCGCGGTAGTAGGCCTGTTGTTGCTGTGATTTGTGTTTTGAGTTTTGAGAAGCATATTTTTGTAGTTGGAATAAACTAGCTTAAATGGTGTATTTTAAATGAATGGTAAAAAAACTCCAAATTGATTTCAAAAGCAATTTAAAGTATTACAGTTAGTAACTAAAACAACGCATTAACCGGATGATTGCCACAATATTGGTAGATTTGGCTGATTTTTTTTTTGAAATATAGCCTCTAATACTCTTATCATTATCACTTTCCTCTTAATGGCTAAATTTTAAAATACAACGATTTTAGATACAAGGAAAAATGAAGTAGGTCACTACATAATATTACTCTAACATGACATGGTTAGAGTTATATTATGTAGTTACCTACTTCAAAGTACTTACTACCTTTTTCCCGAGGTTGATTGCATTACGATATGAAGAACGCTTTATGCCTCAGTTACAATTTACGCGTTATTTATTTATTTTTAATTTTTTTAATATTAATTTAGTATCTAATTTTGCAGCGGTTCATACAACCCAAATTATTATCCCTATCAAATTTCATTACTGTAGTAGGTGATTATGGTTTCAAAGTGAATTGATTTATGAATGGAGCATTTAGGATTTTGTCGCAGTAACAATCAGCTTAACAGACATTAGCGATATCTGTTATTTTCACTGCGACAAGGTACAGGCGAGGCGTTATGCGTTGATTTCGATTTGCTTTTGGCTCTACTCAAAGCTCTTCCTCGACCATACGACATAATATTTCATAAAAACTGCGATTGGTCTTCTACCCCACTCAGAACTCGACTTTCGGCCTTCGCTTTGGGCCCTCGGGTCCGCTTGCAGAGTACCTTAAACAGTTTTAAAACAGTTCGTTTGGCATTCAGCCTTTCTATGAGCTCAGCTTTTGGTCTTCGAGGCCTTAACGTTTATTTAGTTACAGAGTATTTTGCACACTCCGAGCAATATTTTCTCGCAGCTTAGCATAGGCCATGGCCTTACACCAATATTTCGTAAATAATTCGATTGGCATTCGGCCCTACTCGGAGCTCGGCTTTCAGCGTTCGTGGTCTTGACGCCTCACCTTTGGACTTCCAAGTCTTCAGACTCAGCTTATTTAGTAACTGAACATATTAAACGATTTATACTATGTTTTGCAAATCGGCCTCGATCATTAACCAGTACTTCATGAAAAGTTCAATCGGCCATTGGCACTACTTGGAGCTCAGCTTTTGCGGCTTTAACCCCTCGGCTTATTTGGATACTGAATATATAAAACGCTCGGACAGCTTGAAACACTGTTTTCTGACAACTCGGCTTACTGCCTCTTACCCTGTATAGTTAAAATGGATTTATAATGTATCTTTGAATGGGTCGGTCCTCCTGCGGCGAGGCCAAATTACTTGGGCCCGTGGAGTGAGTTTCCGGGCCTACAACAACTCTGCTGGGTAGGTCTTCGGCCTCCCCGCTTGAAGTTTGCCCTTCGAGATCGCTCAAGCTACTCGAGATTTCAGATTACCCAGCATGCCGCCATCCTGGATTATTTTCTAACTTTTTCCGAATATTACTCCTGAATCTCTCGAGTCAAACCATGGCCATGGGTATTGGCATACATACACTAACGCTTACTGCTACGCTTTCAGCTACTTTAGTCCTCCGGATGACTTAGGGTAATCCATACTATGATGCTCTAAAGCTTCACCTCGACTCTTACCGTCAACTCTTTACTTACCTACCTATACTACAGTTTTTGCTAAAGAAGCACGTTTTTTTTATTAGCGTTTTAAAATACGATCATCATTTTGCTTGCTGAGGGGGACTACTTACTACCTTTGGGGATATAAAACATTGAATTTAGAATTTGGAATGATAGGTACAAATCTGAAGCATTTATTTCATTGTGTATGCTAATTTATTTGCTATACTACTGAATACTTACATAAGTTTGTAAGTTTCTTTGCAATGTTTTATTTTCGATCAGTTTGTCTGACTTTGTTGTTAATCTGATATCTTATCATTATCACATTGCAAAGGATATCGGTATTCGGTGTTCTAAGAAACTAATTTTTCACACCTCATGCTCGTCAAAGCCGGATTATACTCCGCTGCCAGTCTGAGACGTTTAACGTGTAGTAACGCGGTATGACAACAGCGTAAGTCACATATTTTCAAAGTTAAAAAAAAAAAAAACAAAATTTCTCTCGTATAGCAACACTTTGTAATGGCGTCATTACGTTTACGTTTTATGTGACAGCGTAGTCATTGTGCTCTCTCGTTTATTTATATCCTAAACAATGTTATTTTTGTGTCTTTACTATTCTGATATGTTTAATATCACCGTAAGTGAAATAACAGTGGGTGTGGTGAATGTTTTATGTAGAAAATCATCTTATATCGTGAAATATGAAGTACCGCCAAAAAGGTGAAACCAAGGTTTCTTGTTAAATCTTCGATGAAATGCATTGAGGTATGTACAATTCATATTATTGAGATAACAAAGTTATCTACTATAATCTTATATTCGGGATAATACGGTGTATATTCTACCGGTTAAAATATCGGTCATTTACCAAACTAACCTAAAAGTTGTGTAAACAAACAAATAGACTATCCAATTAACCTTGAAAATGAATGCATTTCCGACTTCCGGACATAGATATCTAAAAATATTATGACATTCATTCAATTTTATTTTTTAAATGAACCGTTATTTTCTACATTCAAAAGAGAAGCGTTTTCTTTCTTTTCGGCGGTTTGAATGTTGAGGACATTATCAGTTAGTGTAACCGTTTTTTACTGATTTACGTTGAAATGGGGAAAAGGAAAAGAAAAGGACATGATGAAGAATACATCAAACAGAAAATAAGAAGACTGGAGAAGAAATTACAAAAATTACCTACACAAGACTCTGTTCCCTCATCAGCGTCCCCTTCACCGACGCCAGCTATGAATGCTATGATGACTACCGAAAAGGCTGGACCCTCCAACGATCCCGTTATATTGGACGAGGACTCGGCTCCAGGTGTGTAAAACAATAAATAGTTGATGTATGTGACTTTAAACGCCTGGGTTATATACATGTCTATATGACATGATGTCTATATGACATGATGTCTATATGACATGATGTCTATATGGAACAACAAAAAGTTGCAGATCATTAACCTGTATTGTACTTAAGGGCCAGCGCTTTCACTTTGAGGTCTGACAGAGCCCAACTATATAAGGCAAGATATATCATCTTTATTTGTTCCTTCAGGGCCAGCGCTTTCACTTTGAGGTTTGACAGTGCCCAATTACCTAAGGCTAGAGTTATCATGTTAAGGATAAACAAAGCCTCACTGACTTGAGTCTATAATTGGCTCCTATCTATTGATGCGCTACTACATAGAGAGTAGACAAATCATTATGTATTACCTTCATCCATGACATATACTTACAGATGTGGACCAGATACCAGAAGAGTTCCTGCTTGCTCTTGGTGATGATGGTGCAGAAACAACAGAAATAGGAGATCCTATTAGACCGGAATTAGACACCGCTGGTCGAAAATTATGACAGAAGGGCTAACAAAGGATTCCAAGGAAGCTATTCTCAAAAAATATCCTACACCAGAAATTTTTCCCAGAGCTGAAGCACCTTTCATGAACCCGGAGATATCAGCTTCACTCTCAGATATCTCACAGAAAAGAGACAAACGGATATTAATCCGTCAAAACTTGATAGGAAAATTAATGGTATGTCTTGGAAAATCCCTCACAGCCCTATTAAAAGGCAATATTAACAGTAAAGTTCTAATTGAGGAGGTTAATGATGCAGCAGAAATTGCAGCTGAGGTGCATCATCAGGACTCACAATCGAGGAAGTATTTTGCACTTTCTGGTGCTAATAAGACTGTCCAAGAAGCTGTACGAACTACAAAAATAGAAGAGTTCTTGTTTGGAACAGATTGTGGAGATAAAATAAAAGCTGCACAGGCCTTACAAAAGGCTAGTGCCCAAATAAAAACTGCCCCCAGTCAGCCAGCCAACCAACCAGGTTCAAATACAAAAAAGCAGCAGGTAAACTGGAAAGGCCCACCACCACATCAACAACCACAAAATCGTGGTGGGCATCATCAACGTCGACACACCTACAGGAAACAGAAACCTGATCACCATCACCAGAGGAGTCACAAGCGTCCACCACCGAGGTCCCGGTCCAGATACCAGAGATAACTCAGGTACATGCTGGTAGGTTAAGTTTGTTCAAATCCAATTGGCTAGAAATTACCGATGATCCAGTCATCTTACAGTGGATACAGGGATATGAAATTCCTTTTTCCCACAAGCCTCCTTCATATAATTCAGAACCACAATCCTGGCAAAAGAAAGACAAAATTACTATTAGTAAGGAAATTAAGAAACTTGTTTCCTTAGGTGCAGTCTCGAAATGTTCACCCTGCCCAGACCAATTTATCTCCCCAATATTTCTGGTATCAAAACCAAATGGATCATATAGGTTCATTTTAAATCTCAAGAAACTGAACAAGTATATTGACCCGATACATTTCAAATTAGAAGATGTGCGAACAACTTCTAAACTTATGACAGAAAATTGTTATATGGCATCAGTTGACTTAAAAGAGGCTTATTTTTCTTTACCAATTGCAGAAAACAGTAAAAAATATCTGAGATTTTCATTTGATGGTCAATTGTATCAATTTAATGCTCTCCCTTATGGTTTATGTACTGCTCCCTATGTGTTTACTAAACTTCTTAAACCAGTAGTAACCTATTTAAGACAAGAAAATATAATAATGACTTCATATTTAGATGACAGTCTTTATTTCAACAAATCTATAGATAAATGTAGAAAAGATGTTGACTTTGCATGTAAATTATTACAAGATTTGGGGTTTGTCATAAATTTTGAAAAAAGTGTTCTCACACCGAGTCAGTCATGCAAATACCTAGGTTTTAATTTAAATTCCATGAATGTGTCATTGTCAGTTCCTGAAAAGAAACAAATATCAATATTAGCGGAAATAAAATCTTTTCAACAAAAACAAACTTGTAAAATTTAAGAATTTACTCACTTATTGGCATACCTGGGATAACTCGGGGCATTTATACGAAAGTGATGTAGCAAAATATTTTATTGACTAAAAATATATCGATGTTACTGTGAATGACAACATCTAAATGTTATTCGGCATAAATAAATATTAGGTACTTAGGTACTCATCAATTAAAATAAAAAATAATTTTAAACGGGTAGTTACGCGTTTATTTTAAAATAGTTTTCAAATTATACCATAAATATTAAAATATCAATATTTAATTTTTCATTTTGATTAAAATGACATCTGCATACTTTTACTATCTGATGAGGCCCGATATCAGATATGACATCGAACCTCTGTACTGTAATCGAGAATGTTCAATAAGCACATCTTTTATTATAATTATATCGACATCTTTTTAATCGATATCAAATCCCTATAACTTGCCCCCAGTTATCCCAGGTATGCTTATTGGGTTTATTAAATTCAATTTGTCCTGCAGTGCCATATGGTCTCGTATATACCAAACTACTTGAAAGAGAAAAATACTTAGCCTTACTTAAATCAAAAGATAATTATGATGCAAAGATGACCATATCTCGGACTATTGTTTTAGAATTGGACTGGTGGTGCAGAAATATTAAGAAATTTAATTTGATAAAACAGAATAAATTTATAGTTGAAATAAATACTGACGCTTCTACTACAGGATGGGGAGCAGTATGTGGTACTAACAAGGCATCAGGGTCATGGTCACAAGCAGAAAGGAAATATCATATAAATTATTTGGAACTTAAAGCTGTCTTATTAGGACTACAATGTTTCACAAAGGAATTTTTTAACTGTGAAATTTTATTAAGAGTGGACAATACTACCGCTGTAGCATATATAAATAAAATGGGAGGAATTCAATTTCCTCACCTTAATAGCATTACCAGAGACATTTGACAATGGTGTGAAGATAGAAACATCTGGATATTCGCTTCATATATTAATACAAAGGAGAATGTGGAAGCGGATATTGAGTCTAGAAAAAATAATGTTGAATGGGAACTCCCCTCTAAGGCTTTTAACAAAATAGTTCTTCAATTTGGTTTACCTGATATAGACTTATTTGCTTCTCGAATAAATAAAAAATGCCATAGATTTGTTTCATGGAAATGCGCCCCGGAAGCTTATGCTATTGATGCGTTTACATTAAACTGGGGTAGTGCAATCTTTTATGCTTTCCCAACATTTTCCTTAGTGCTAAAATGCTTATACAAAATTAAGATAGATAAAGCAGTAGGGATTCTTGTTTTCCCATACTGGCCCTCTCAGCCGTGGTTTCCAATGAGTCAGTCATTGTTAGTAGGAAATTTGATTATGTTTGAGCCAAATAAACATTTGTTGTCATCTCCTTCCAGAGAAAGTCACCCCCTCCTTCAGCAACTTACCCTGGCTGCAGGCTTGCTATCAGCCAGGGATACTCCAGACGTGGAACCCCACCGTCAGCACTCAACCTTATGTTAAACTCTCTATCTGAAAATACTATAAAACAATATGATTGTTCCTTAAAGCTGTGGTGGAAATTTTGTAACAAGCATAATTTAGATACTTATCAAGCTTCAATTCCATTTGTTCTAAAATTTTTAAGTGAGTGTTTTGAGACTGGGTCATCATATGGTACATTGAACACCACCAGATCAGCTCTGTCTCTGATTATTGGACCAAGAATTGGATCAGATGACAGAATAAAACGTCTCATGAAAGGAGTATTCAGATCTAAACCACCTAAGCCGAAATACAACGTGACCTGGGACCCGGGACTGGTGTTGATTTTTTTATCCAATTTTGTTAATGATAATATTACACTTGACATATTGACAAGAAAACTTGTCACAATCCTAGCTTTAACATCTGGCCATAGAGTCCAGACTCTGTCCTTGATTAATATAAAGAACATTAACTTTACTGATGAAGGAGTTCAAATATACATACCAGACTTAATAAAAACCTCAAAGAGAGGTAGTTTACAACCGATGTTATGCCTTAGGACGTTTAATTGTAAAAAAGAGATCTGTCCAGTCGCAACTATTAAAGCATATCTTGTAAGGACTGAATCCCTAAGAAATAATGAAGATAGATTGATACTTACTTATAAAAAACCTTATAGACGAGCAACTACGCAGTCTATAAGTCGCTGGATTAAGATTACTCTTAAAGATGCTGGAATTGACATAAATATGTTTACAGCACATAGCAGTAGACACGCGTCTAGTTCAGCTGCATTAAGATCGGGAGTTAGTATAGAACAAATTTGTAAAACTGCAGGTTGGTCGCAGAGTTCGGCAACATTTGCCAGACACTACAATAGGCCTATAAGTCAAGACTCGACACAGTTCAGTGTCGCTATATGTAATACTATTATGTGATTTGAATGTTAATTTTATGAAGATTTCATTGTTTTTCTTTTTGTTCTTAAGAAGTAAAATATTTTTTATTCTATTCATTATACATTAAGGTTTATTATTAACAACCCATGCTTCAAATATCTACACGTTAAACGTCTCAGACTGGCAGCGGAGTATAATTATAAAATTAAACGAACTTACCTTAAGTGAAGTTCTATCTTAATTATACGATGCTGCCAGTCTGAGACGTCACACCCAAAATCCCACCCACTAATACATAGTATTATCCCGGATTAGGGTTGTTAATTACCTCTATCTTTAAACGAAATGACGCCATTACAAAGTGTTGCTATACGAGAGAATTTTTTTTTTTTTTTTTACTTTGAAAATATGTGACTTACGCTGTTGTCATACCGCGTTACTACACGTTAAACGTCTCAGACTGGCAGCTTCGTATAATTAAGATAGAACTTCACTTAAGGTAAGTTCGTTTAATCTTATAATTATATGTCATATAAACTTCACGAAAAGCAAGACATTATAATACCTCTTGGTATAAACCGGGTTATGTTGTATGATATTTCATTATCGCCCGACGGGTGATAATCATTACTTTATTGCTATGACGATAAAGTCTAATTTCGTTAAGCAAAATGTGTAAGCACCGCCCAATAATCGAGTTGGCCATGCACGGCGCAGCCAACTCGATTTTCAATAAAATATTTTAAAATAAAAATAAAACCGCCTTCAAAAATTCGACCGAACTAAAAAGTAAAAAATAATTTTAGTTCCTACTTCTTAGGATTTCCTACCCAAACTTTCAAACCTTTCACCCTATTCATTGAAATAAAATATTATGGCTAGGTATCCTACAGATTTCTTAGAAGTCGGTTCCAAGCCAAATACGTTCATAGGTATATATTAGATAGAGCTTTGTAACTTACTGTCACTCCGATTATGTTTTTATCAACAGAATGATCTACCTCAGTCATTTTGATGAAAGCATAACCGGAGTGACAGTAAGTTACAAAGCTCTATCAAATACAGTCATAGGTAGGTATTATACTCGCGAAGTGAACATATTTGGCTTGGCACCGACTTCTAAGAAATCTGTAGGATACCTAGCCATAATATTTTATTTCAATGAATAGGGTGAAAGGTTTGAAAGTTTGGGTAGGAAATCCTAAGAAGTAGGAACTAAAATTATTTTTTACTTTTTAGTTCGGTCGAATTTTTGAAGGCGGTTTTATTTTTATTTAAAAATATTTTATTTTTTGCTTTTTAGTAGTGTAAATATTATTTATAGAATCACTAACCGCTAACCAACATGTCATAACTACTAAGCAAACACTTGAATAGATCTCGAAAATGTATGACAGTTGTTATATTCAAAGAATTATCCTCCAACTCCTAATCGTTAAGGAGTTATACCTTTCGTCATCAGCTCACCAACATGAGACTATGACCACCTAAAGGCAAATACTCAAATAGCTTACAAAATACATGAACTATGTTATATTTAAAGAATTATCCCCCCACTCCTAATCTTTAAGGAGTTTTACTTTCCATCATCAGCTCACCGACATGAAAGGATGACCACCTAAACGCAAATACTCGAATAGCTTCCAAAATACATGAAATATGTTATATTTAAAGAATTGTCCCCAAACTCCTAATCTCTAAGGAGTTGTACCTTTCATCATCAGCTCACCAACATTAAAGGATGACCACCTAAAGGCAAATACTCAAATAGCTACACAATATATGTTACACACGACATATGTTATACTTAAAGAATTATCCCCCAACTCCTAATTGCTAAGGAGTTGTACCTTCCATCATCAGATCACCAACTTAAAACGTTCATGACTAGACGCAAATACTTGATTAATTTTCGAAAATAAATGAAAAATGTCATGTGTGCCTACAACATTTGAAGAGTTCCCTCGATTTCTCCAGGATCCCATCATCAGATCTAAATTCGGTGACAATGGGACCAACTAGAAGGTATACCCTTTCAAACAAAAAAAGAATTTTTCAAATCGGTCCACGCATCTTCGAGTAATCGGGGAACATACATAAAAAAAAAGATTTTGACGAATTGTAAACCTCCTCCTTTTTGAAGTCGGTTAAAAATCGAAGCCGCGGGCACCGCAGTCAACTGGATTTGCACGATGTTCATTTGTAAAATCAAGTAAGCTATGTCGGTACGGTACAAACAAGTTGTGACAAGTTGCGGTATTTATTTTATAGCTGTGACAATAAATATGTAAGTTATTTAATTTCAACACTCTTAATTTGCTGCAATAAATATTAAAAGTTTATTTGAGTAAACTACATTAAAACCATTAAATTAATTAAAAAAACCTAAATAATACAAAATCTAAAGTTAACATGACATAATTATAAAAATAAAACTATTGAATATAATTCTATAATATAAAACTAATTAAATTTAATGAATGAAACAAACTAAACATAAATTAATCGAAAAGTCCGCCACGAGTTGTACCTGGAGCGAAGGTGAAATGCATAACATTTGCACCAGGTACAACCCCGCGCGGGCGTCAGATCCCTTGTCCCTTATACGACGTCCAACTTCTCGAATGAACGAAATTGCTTCAGATCTCCAGCATCCAGTAGCTATTTTTTTTTTTTTATACCACGTCGGTGGCAAACAACCATACGGCCCGCCTGATGGAAAGCAGTCCCCGTAGCCTATGGGCGCCCGCAACCCCAGGGGTGTCACATGCGCGTTGTCGACCCAATAAAAACTTGTACACTCCTCTTTTGAAGAAAGAAGTTTCAAATGAAAGAGGCACAAAAAAGTAATTATTGCACAATGTCATATATGTATTTTTGTCGCTTTTTGAACGCGGCAAGCTCGGCAGCGGCACCAGCGGTTCGCACTGTTCTGCTTAGATGTGACGCAGCGAAAGTGCTCACACACGTGGCGTCCCAAAGCAGACATTATCCCCTCTGCCATGGTACTAAAGTTAGTCCGTCAGGGCGTTTACCGTCGGTGCGACAGAGACCTGGAGGCTCGGACACACGGGACATTGGCGGAGATTAGGGCCTTCCGGACGATATCATTGAGAGCGTGATGCCGACTAAATCTTTCTGAACAGCGCCAGCAACTCAGTGCGTGGTGGCCATTCGCCTCCACCATGGACCCGCAGATGCATTGGTGGGGTATACAAACATCGCAGCCCAGGCGGAAAGCTGCGGCCACACGCATTGAGTCACTGTGGAGTAGTGTTCCTAGGTGAGGTGCGGGCAAAGCCTGCAACCACGCTCCGGCTTCTGGTCTTGATACCGCTTTGAGTCTAGCTAAATCTACACCCGCGGCAGCGGCAATGAGACGATCCATTTCTCTCTTGGCACCAATGTCATCCCAGGCTCTTTGAACCTGCGGATCCTCAGGTATGGCCGCAACCGGGTATCGTTGTGTCCATTTGGCCATTGCATCAGCCAAAAAGGGAATGGCTACAGTGCCATCATGAGAATGTAAAATTTTAGAGACCAGGCTACTGACGCCATGTCCCGATGCGAGAAAAGCAGGCAGTCCCACGTCCCCTGCACGCCGTGAACCTTTTCGGGACCGCAAAGCACATTCTTAGTAGGACCAGGGTGACATGGACTCCGATATTATTGAGACAAAATAAATATTATCTACTAAGTATTACTAAGTCTGTTTTTTATTGTCTTGCATAAGGTGAGAAAAGTAGAGTATGTATTTCTCGGGAATAAAACTGTTTTTGTCTTGGGCGCTTGATCCCTAATTGCACTCAGGACTTAGTCTTAATTACCTAGCTTCGCTCGGGAATTAAATCTGTAACTACCTAATAATGATAACAATAAGTCCAGTAAGTACCTAGACTTGGCCCACGAGATAACCGCCATGTGGGATGTTGACTCGACGATCATAGTCCCTATAGTCGTTACAGCGAACGGTTTAATAGCGAAGAGTCTCGGCCAACATCTTAAAAGTCTCGCGCTAGATGGCTGGATCAAGGGTCAGATGCAGAAGGCGGTAATCCTGGACACGGCGCGGATAGTCCGTCGGTTCCTCTCTCTGCGACCTTAACCACCGGCAGCTTGGGCCCGCCCCGTTGCCGGCGGCACCCTAGGTTAGGTTTTTTATAATGTGTTTATGTGGTTTTTATTGTTTTTGTATGTTTTATTGTATTTTACTTTTATAGACATTTTTATAAAAAACTTAACTTAAGAGAATTGAGAAATAAAGGATAACAATAAGAATAACCTGCCACCGCTTATTGATTTTTAAAGAAAACTTAAATCTTTTTTTAAGCACGATCCACGAGTTGAATATTTGGAGCAAAATTAAAATAAAAAAGATTAAATTTTAATTCTTATTTGTTTTTGTTTTCATATTATGCTTAGTCAAATTGGGTAAGTGATAGAGCGGAGAAACTGAAATACTTCAACTTCATACATCTACTATACAAGAATTTGGTCCATGGAAACAGAAACTTGTGATGTGTTTAACTTAACTATTATTCCCATTTTCCCAACTTATCGACAAGAGTGACGCCAAAAATTGATGGTTATACCAAGTAACGTAGTTCCCTGTTTTCCTTGTTGTTAAAGCAAGTAAAAGCGCAATAAAAACTATCAAAAGTAATTAATTCTTCGACCGTCGCTCAAGACCTGGCAGAAAAAAACCTAATTCAAAAAACCTAATAGCTTAGCGCATAAGCTATTAGGTTTCCTAATCGTGCGAGTGCGGCCAGGATAAATGTGTGATAATAATATAATTTGCAGGTATGACGCACGGAAAAGTGGACGTAAACATGACTGGTCACTGGAAGGAAGGCGTTGGATGGGAACTGACGTGCGCATGGACATTGGACAGCAAGCCTTTACAGTCCGTGCGTCTGTATCAGGATGATGTACAATTCTTGATTTACAGGCCAGAGGTGAGAATTATGGGTGCGCCAAAGTTCATATAAAATTGCAACTTCGATTATTGGAACTCCGAAAATGTTTCTTATACCATTTAACATCATAATGATCAGTATTAATTTATACTATTTTTTGCTCATAAGTATCAACACTCAGAATCATTAATGTTCATAATGTTGATTTTCATAAACATTTCTAACACTAATATTGATTGGATAAATTGAAATTTGCACGTACGAGCTAAGCAACGTTATCTTACTTGCACGTATCAGCTGTGAAAAGTGACAATTTGATAATATTAGGTAATGGTGGATTTTGAAATATTGTTCCCAGGTTAATCTTGAATTTTATTGCGATTATTTTGCACGTGAGAGGTAAATTTCTGATTATTGCTGCACATGGAACGTGTTAAGTTAGGTTCGAACTGCGACCTCCATAGAAGCGAACTGCTAGTAGAAAAATAAGTTAGGTTAGGTTAGACCTGCGACCTTCACAGAAACGAACTGCTGGTTGAAAAATAGGTTAGGTTAGGCTAGAACAGCGGCCTCCACATATACAAACTGTTATAAGAAAAGTGGGTTTGGTAAGGTTAGAACAGCGATCTCTACAGATACGAACTGCTATTAGAAAAGAAGTTTATTGAGGTGAGAATAGCGACCTCCATAGATACGAATCGCTAGTAGAAAAGTGGTTTAGATTTAGTTGGAACTGCGACCTCTACAGAAACGAGCTGCTAGTAGAAAAGTGGTTTAGGTTATGGTAGAACAGCGGTGATTATAAGAAAAATGTTTATAAGTAAAGTATTTATTTTAAAGAAGCTTATGCGTAGGTACAGATAAATCTGAGTAGGTAATGAAATTAAAATTCGAAATATAAATTGATAAGAACATTGTCGGTAGAATAGAAGCATAATTTTTAGTGAGAAAAAAAGTATGAGATAAATTTGTCGGAGTAATGATGATTATGATTAAAAAACGGTATTACTAAAAATTATCGAAGAAAAAATTGTATAAGTGCCAATATGGACCCGAGAATTATACAGGGCGTCCCAAAACAATGGGACAATACATGAAGAGCAGACATTATATTATTATCGTAGATAGGATATTTTGCTCAAATAAGACTTTATATTCTTTTTAAGAGTTAGTATTCTGCATTTACAGATTTTCTCAAAATTACTTGCCTCGTCTGGGATTCGAACCGATTCAAATATGAAAAAATAAACACTCCTGTTTTTATGATGACGAATAGGAAAAAATGACAAGATTTAAGTATAAAAATTGCAAGAAAATTCTTTATTGCTCTTCAAACCTTTGAAAATGTCTACACTTGTCATACAAATTCTATGAATGTAGATTTGCTATAAAAAATAAGATAAAGTATCTTTATATCAAAACCGTATATCAACAACTTAGAGTACTTTCCCTTCCTGTCCCATAGTTTTGAGACACTCGGTATAGGTATCGTTATCTAGGAAGTATAATGAAATTATAAAATATGGACAATTTACCTAAATTGAAATTATGAATAATACAAAATGTTAGAAAAATTTAATCTTAGTACACAATCTATAAATTTGTAGATTAGACTAAGTGTCTGTACAACATAATGATTTTTTTATGAAATAAACAGTTTAAATTTTAATTTTTTTTTTTTTTTTTATTTTATATATCCAATTATTTCACTTACACATATTATTGTAAAGAGGTAATTATAATTACTTTTCGAAAGACCACAATAGTTAGTAGACTTAGTAGCTACATTATGATACGAGTGTGCTAAGTTGATAATCACACTCAAGGCGATATTATGCACCTGCGCGTGTGAGCTTTCAAGTTGTTCACTGTTATGTGAACAAAACGCTGGTGGGAATTTCGTACATAATATATGTTGAAATACATTTGAACTTAGGTTTTGTAAAAATAAATTATTTTAAATAGATTATGTGTGATGTTATGAACAGTGACCGTTATCAACGAGCACTTTTCGTTACGCAATATTCAATTTTGTTATATATACCTACTATAAAATAAATGCACACCGTCTTCCATCACCTCTGAACTGTTTCAGAAACAAGGAGTAGACTACAATTTCGGATCCTCAGCTGACGACTCTCGAGTGACGGTTGACTGCCATGACAACGGTAGCACTGGGAAATGTGTGCTTATACAAGAACTGCTGGTTGCTCCAAAGTTTAATACGAAATACAAGTGTGAAGTATCGGAAGAAGGACCACGGTTCGATATGAAGTATAAGGAATATACTGTAGAAGTATTTGGTAAGGCAATTTTGATCGTACCTACCCTGCTTCATCGATTATAGGAATTATTGAAACTAATTTGTTTATTTTCCTGTTTTATAGTGTCACCATCATATCCTCAAATAGAAGTATCATCAAAAAATAGTGTTGTTAATGTTAACTGCACGTCTGCAGGCATCCCTGCTCCTGGACTCGTGTGGCGTATAGGAGAGCAGAAAGTGGGTATAAATAGTAAATCTTGTTGAAAACAAGAAATAGTTAATATCCATTGTTATTTGTTTTGCCCATGGTTTGAACCAGGCCTCTGCTTTATTGAAGCAGCTAAACGTATAAGTACCTAAAACTACATAATATTTATTCCAGATTGAAGAAAGTTTTTCAAGTCGTCGTTGGGACTCTTCAAGCAAGCTCTGGCATTCATGGTCTGCTGTCTCCTTATCTGAAGGGGAATCTCTGGCATTAGCGTGCGATGTACATTACGCGAGGGCAGGCAAGTTCATGAGAGGCCAAAGTGTTGAAGCTATTGTCAATTCTGCTCACAAATTTAGTGGTAAGTTTACTTTCTCGAGCATTAGAACCTTTTAAAATATGTAAGTAGATGAAGTAGAATAGCCTGTGTTTGAAGAATATTTTGTGTCACAAGCACTTTTTACGTATTATTTCATAAAAACAATTATGTCAGTGCACATTGAAAGGTACCTTGTCACGACTTTTAAAATAAACCTTATTTTTTCATTTATAAAGTCCATTTTAAAAACCGTGACAAGGTACCTTTCCGTGTGCACTGGATCATATATTTACAAAATAAGGTAAAGCAAAATGTTATTATGCGTGCAGAACCCATCACTGCGGCTGTGTTCAATGGTTATATGGAATTACAACATTTTTTCGTTCTATTCAGTGGTACCTTCGTACTTAACACTCTATCATCAATTCATTCAGTAACATTAAGGGGAATTTCGTCATGTTTCTATATGTAATTCTATTTATTTACAGGTAAAAGTATCATCTTCGTGGCCGTTTCTCTGCTCCTAACTCTAAGATAACCAAGTAAGAACGATAGATTTATCTACGTTCGAAATATCTTCTTAGAATGGCAAAGGCTGACTTCGAAACATCAAAGTCGCCGAAAGGAACAATTTAAGCGGATTTCCTTGTAATAATACATACATCTTGTTGTTTATTATACATTACTGCAGACGCCTGGAAACCAAACTTTGCAGGCCGCTTAGACATTGTCCGATACCAGGCAAGTATAGTGCTTTACTGAAACTAGCGATGAAATATAAAATCAGAATTTTCAAAGTACGTAAAGACAAAAAACGAATTTACCTACCTTTTGTACCTACATGTACTTGAAATTACATCACATGTCAAGTTCAGTCGATATGTCAGTTGTGAATTGCCAACGAGCAGCATGGTACTTTCGGGTCAGTTATTTATTTGATGTACGATAATGTCAACATTCATTGCAAGTTTGAGTAAAAATATTATACTGCCACGCCGTTAAAATATTTTATCTACCCAAATATCATAAACAGACTATGATGCGTTCAAAAACCGCACATTATGACCATAAAAATAGACTGACTTGTTAGAATAAATTTCTTACCTGTGAAAATGTTATTATAAGTAAATAATATTATCGTTTTCGATAATATTATTTCATTCAAATTTCGAACATCTTTGAAAAAATAAAGGAATTTGCTTAGGCCTCTATTCTAATATCACTTGAGATGACGTTTAGTTCGAAATTAAGTGTCAATTTTAAACATAATTGACAATTGTCGAACGTAAGTAAGATTTCGAATGATATGATAGTTGGGGTTGACTCTAGATTGTCTCTGCATTAAAAAAAACTATGACAGCTGCTAGATAATTTCTCATTACCGCCAATACCGCCATTACTTTGTTTTGTTGGAAAAAAGATTTAAATTGTGGAATTTAAACTATTAGTGGTTAAAAATGAGCAATCTCGACGATATTGATATTTCGGTGTTTTATTTTATTAATAATTACTTTTAGTGGCCAAGAAAAATCCTGCAATGCCGGTCATAATTTGCGGTTACTGAACGCATCATGGAAGCTTATGATATGTGGGTAGATAAAGTAGTGTATGCAACTGTACATAATTAGGCATTAAAACACTGTGTGTGAAACCCACACTCGAGTTTTAATGCCCTTCATTATGTACAGTCACATAAACTACTATTATGTAGTTCTCATTTCTATCAAATTAAGAAAAATATAAGTTAATGTTATTGTTTATTTTTTTACAATCAAATCTTAATGGTTAAGTAGGTACCTAAGTTATTTTAATCAAGTGCCAAAGGTGATAAAAAGATGAAGAATTGGGTGATTATTGTTGAAAAAAAATTGTAAATTGTACGTAACTTGTAACTTTATTATTGAGTATTATTTAATTCGTATCTCTCCATTATGGAATCATGCGCAGGTCATATAATCAGATTATTCGTTTAAGAATTGTAAAAGTCGAAAAACATTTAAAAATAGTTGGGTGGCGGTAACAATGTCAAAGTCAAAGTCAAATAATTCTTTATTCAAATTGGAATAGCATCAAACTCTTTTGAAGAAACTCTCAATGAAAAGGTTACCTATTCAATTTTGAAGTTGGAGCAGCATTGTATCACTACGCTTTTTAAAAAAGCGCGTCTTAGCTTGCAGTGGGAGTACATAATACAAAATGTTTAGTATATCAACTTTACATTTTTAGATTATTTTTGTTCGCACATGTATCGAAAAATTATAAGTATTCATGGACACTAGTGGTGTCCTTTCCCACGTATAACAATCCACTATTGTCTACGTCTACCCTTTGTTTCCGTGTGCGCGTGTATAAATAACACATGTGGTGTTGGATTTAATGTGATAATTTCCACTTCTCCGTAAAGGCTTGGTGAAAACGAACTTTCTATGAAAACATTTTTAATTTCGAAACGCGTATAATATTAATTGACACGTAAAGTAAAAGGATTCGTTTTGCCCCTTTTTCATAATAAAAAATACCCTAGTTTTCTATCCAACTTGTGCCGAAGTATTTGAAACATTTAAAAAGTCGTTCTATGTAGGTAAGGGCCAAATGTTATCTGTGTACAAATTATCAATTTCATGAATTCTGAATTAAATGAGTTTTTGAGGCATAGGCTATTTCTAAATCTATTTAAATTAATTTTATTAGACCCTTGGGCGTAGTTCTTATCACTAATAATGCGTTATTATGAGGGTCAGGGGTACGATATGCTATCAGAGACTATTAATTACTACGTACTTTCGTAATAAAATGACCATAATGTGATAGCAAGTCACGAATCTGAGGTCAAAGTGCGAAACGGTCGGCATCTTGATTTTATTGAGTTTGAATCCGACATTAATAAAAATCGATATCAGAGGATCCAAGTTGCGGATCATAATGATTTTGAGATCATCTTAAATTACTAAAGCTTTGATCTGATCTCGATGAAAATCGATACCTGAGAAGCCGAGTTCTATATCTGGAACCTGAGGTTAAATTTGCGAGAAAAGGTCGCCGTCTTGAATTTAGGATTAAAATTTAATACGGCGATGATAAAAATAGATAAAACGTGGACGCAGCCGTGGGTTTAAGCACCGCCTTAAATAGGGTGCGGCTCCACTGAGGCCGAGAGGAGCGGAGATGTGCAAAATTGGCCAATGAGACCGCATGACAGTGTTTCGAATTTTGAATTTGAAGAATGTAATTGGTCAATTTTGCACATCTCCGCTCCTCTCCGCCTCAGTGGAGCCGCACCCTAAAGCTTAAATCGGTTACACCAAAGGCGAGATAATGGCGGGAAACAAACTCAAAAAATTTTTACTTTAAACTTATTTCGGCCACTTCTGAATCTCCAAAGAGAAAAAATACATCAAAGTCGATTCATTGTCGGTAAAAAAACCATGTAACATGCGTATAACTACACAGAGTCGAAATTATACTTAACCTCCCCCTTTTTAGAAATCTGTTGAAAAAAAGTTTTTCTTTCATTGAAGACAAAAT
>JALPQI010031598.1:0-27695 GCA_025490895.1 Thaumatotibia leucotreta | reverse complement strand
CCAAAAGTAACTTCCGAAGACCTGGAGTCTTTATTCTCCTTCATTTCCTGGACGTTTCACAAGAAATTGTGGTAGTTTCATCGCAACAGCATAGTCATCCTGAACGGAACTTCTGGCTACTATGAACGCGTTGTTCTTGAAATTGAAACATTCTGAGCTCGTTTCATTGCCACAACATAGTCATCAGTGTCATCACGAACGAAATCATCACGAAACATTCTGTAACATAAATTTCACACGCATAGAAAACTTAAAAAAACAGGCATAAGAAATCTCTAATCAATTTTTGGTAGACCACAAAACAAATCCACGGGTTACCAGCCCGTATTTCAGAACTGCTAGTATTTCAAAAATCAGAAAAGTAACAAGTATGGGCCATGATATTCTTTGAAACTATTAAAATTACTGTTTTTTTTTTTGTGAAGTGGGTGGAGTACCTACCCACACGTATTGCAACAATAGAAATTCCATAAAAAAACTAACTTGATATCTCAAATTACGTCTCGAAACAGACTTTGCTTCAAAAGATACGAGTAATTTACACCTTACACCAAATAAAAAAGTAACGATAGTGCAACCTTACCGACTGTCGATGATTTCAAACCTCAACTCTTTACGTATGGTACATTTACCATGACCACTCATTGTAGGCGATTATTCAACATCCCGCTTTCTGATGTCAGAAGGACAGCCGAGAACGGGGGGGGAATATTTTTAGCTACTGATCGTATCTACTTACAAAGGTGTATACTATGCATGGACGCACATAATTAAACACAAGGTAAATTACAATCTTTTATTATACTGGTTCACAAATGATAAACCTCTGTTGTGAGAAGAACCAGCAAGAAACTCAGACGGTCTTACATTTTCCAAACTTTAAATAATCACAGCAAGTACACACTTAAAACAAGACTATTTACAACACTATAAACTATACTGATAGAAAACGACTGGAGAGTTATAAGCTTGCGTCCATGCATCATTTACTCAACCCTGGAATGCTTTATTCCAACTCTAAATCAAGAATGAATCCCTGAACACTGCGCTAGTGACCTTTTATACCGTGCGCTCACAAACTACTGATTCATAGGCGGGTAGATCCCAACATGACGTTTAATGTCTACCTACATGGACCAAGCAAAGAACATCTCAAGCAAAACATTGCTTATCGTTTTCTAGATTTTATCACTCTTAACAAATTAAATGTGCAAATAAGACTATTCCTATTGAAAATAAGACTATTCAGACGTTCGATGACTTGACATGTCGTACACGTCAGCGCCAACTGAAGCATTTCTCCGACATATATATCACACTTCGCTTCTAAATATGGTTTATGCACGTAATAAGTTGCCTTATAGTTCTTATTATGCTGGTCCCGCTTTATTTATTTAAGTAAGCACAGAAATACGATGTAAATAGTCTGTAGTTTTTTTATGAAATGTCACTGTCCGATTTTGCCAAAATATAGTCACTTTTCACTAAGTACTTTCACTGATTTCAATTGTCTTGACAGTTTTTTACTTCTTTCACATATTTATAATATTTTCGATCACTTTTAAAAGCATTTGGTATTTATTTAATATTTAATAACACAGAACCGATCTCGTCGGGTGCACACTAGCGCCCTCTCTCATCATGAGAGAATACCTGAGTCTAAATCATATGAGAGCCTTAAGCGAGCAAGAGATAGAGAATCCAAGAGCAGTGTATTTAGCGCATCACGCTGTAATTAGAGAAGACAAGGAGACAACTAAGGTAAGAATTGTATATGACGCGTCGAGTAAGGGAGACAACAACGTCTCTCTAAATGATGACCTCCTCGTCGGACCAAAACTGCAACAAGACCTGAGACATATTTTAATGAGAGTTAGGAGTCACAAGATCTGCCTTATTGCAGATATAATCAAAATGTACAGGATGGTTCACGTAGCTGAGGAAGACACCGATTTTCAGAGAATCGTTTGGCGGTTCACATCAGATAGGTCAGAGCCCATACAACACTACAAGCTATTGAGACTAACATTTGGGACAGCTTGCGCGCCTTACTTGGCCGTTAAGTCATTACAGAGGCTTGCAGAGTTAGAAGAGGATAAGTATCCATTAGCTTCAAGAATAACAAGACAAGACTTTTATATGGATGACCTTATAACTGGAGCTGAAACTGAAACTGAGGCATTAAAAATATTTGACGAGATGAACGGTTTGATGAGATCTGGTGGATTCGAACTACAAAAATGGAACTCAAATTCTAAAACATTACTTATGAAGATTGCAGGAAGTCAAGAGTTGGATAACCAGACAGTGCATATAAAACTGAATAAGACAATTAAGGTTCTTGGAGTGATTTGGAACAGAGATACTGATAACTTTGAATATACCCTAAATTTATCTGAAGTTAAAGAACCAATCACTAAAAGGAAAGTGCTGTCTGATGTTGCAAGGCTATACGATCCCCTGGGATGGATTGGTCCTATTGTAGTGGTTGCTAAAATGGTCATCCAAAAGCTGTGGAGGTCGGGTCTAGAATGGGATAGTCCGTTGACAGATGAGCTTTTAAGAGAGTGGCTTTCATTCAGAGAGGACTTGGTCGAACTGAAGCAAGTGAAAATACCAAGATGGTTGAATGCTATACCGAGCTCTAAGATCGAACTACACGTATTTTCAGATGCTTCGAGATTAGCCTTTGCAGCAGCAGTCTATGTTCGAGTTATAGACGAATAAAATTGAACAATGTACATGTACACTTGGTAACAGCCAAAACAAAGGTGGCTCCCTCAGAGAAAGAAATTTCAATACCCAGACTTGAACTATGTGCCGCAGCCTTAGCAGCCAAACTTATATTTGAAGTCGCTCAGGTAATGGAGGTACCTAAGGAGAATCTTTATGGCTGGACAGACAGTACAATAGTTCTTGCTTGGCTTAAAGGTGGTTCAGCCCGTTGGACTACCTTTGTAAGCAATCGAGTGTCCACGATATTAAACATCCTGGACTATGAGCAGTGGGGTCATGTAGCAACTGAGTTTAATGCAGCAGATTGTGCGTCACGTGGTTTGCGTGCAAATGACTTAATAGATCATCCATTATGGTGGAGAGGTCCACAGTGGCTAGCACAACCTGACTTTGAGAAAACCACCACTATAGTAGAGGATACACAAGAGGAGGAAAGAATTGCGTCTTTCACTGTTTTATCCAATATTGAGGAAGAACCCACGATTTGGTCAAGATTTTCGTCTTTATTAAGATTGTTAAGGGTCATTTCATATTGTAGAAGAATATTAAATCTAAAATTGCCTAAAATAGAAAGAGTTAATTTACCAAATTTTATAACTACAGAGGAAATTGATAATACTTTGCTTTCGTGTATTAATCAAGTTCAAGAGCAAGAATTTTCTCAAGAGATAAAACAGTTAAAGAGCAAAAGGGAGGTACTTAAAAAGAGTAGTCTTCGAACTCTTTGTCCTTTTTTGGACAAAAATGGGACACTAAGAGTGAGTGGACGAATAACACAATCGGACGCAAGTTACGATACTAGACATCCAGTGATTATGCCTGGTAAAAATCATTTTACTACGCTTCTAATTATTGATGCTCATCATCGTACCTTGCATGGCGGTCCTCAATTAATGCTAAACTTCTTAAGATCAAAATATTGGATATTGCAAGCAAAGGATCGTATCAAGAAGATTTACAGAGAATGTGTCAAGTGTGATTACTGTGGTCCTGTTAATATAAGATTTTCACCAGGAAGAGGAGCCAAGTCATTCAAGGGCTACATATGTCTTTTTGTGTGTATGGTTACCCGTGCGATACACCTCGAAGCAGTTACAGATTTGACTGCCAAGGGTTTTATCGCAGCTTTTCGGCGTTTTACTGCTAGGAGAGGTCACTGTCAAGACTTGTTCAGTGACAATGGCACCAATTTTATTGGGGCTGACAGAGAGATGACAGATATGTTTAACCGTACCAAATCATCGTTACCTGATGATATAGCAACCTTACTTACGTTAGAGCACACGACTTGGCACTTCATCCCTCCGCACGCTCCGAATTTCGGCGGTCTATGGGAAGCTGGAGTTCGCAGCACCAAGGGACATCTAAAAAAGGTAATAGGGAACAGTACACTTACCTATGAAGAGATGGCGATGGTCCTGGCGCAAGTGGAAGCGTGTTTGAATTCGCGTCCTTTATCGTTACTAAGCGATGATCCAAATGACCCCCTCCCCTTGACACCAGGTCACTTTCTGGTAGGTGAACCATTGTTAAATATAGCCGATGAGTATAATCCCGATTGTAATGTCATTGGTTTAGATAGATGGCGCTTAACGCAGAAGATTGTATCAGATTTTTGGAAAAGGTGGTACAAGGAATATTTAGTTACCCTTAACCAGAGATATAAATGGAATTCTAATTGTACTACTGAACCTGAAATCAATGATATTGTTATTTTGAAAGAGGATAATGTACCTCCTGCTAAATGGATTTTAGGTAAGATCATACAAAAACATACGGGACCTGATAATATAACTAGAGTTGTCACTGTTCAATGTAAATCAGGAACTTTCAAGCGTCCCGTTAGTAAGCGTTGTGTAATAACTAAGTGATTATTGCATAACTTAAATGTTTTATAATTTTAAGTATTATTAGGCTTAGATAAATGCTTGTTTTACGAGTACTATTGTGTAGATTTTACCATGTAATTTAAGAACTATGTTCTTGGCGGGCGGGATGTCCAATTTAGTTTAGGTATTTCGGTACTTACGCTATACGTGCGAGTGCATACCTAGTTAAGTAGTTATGTATATAGATATACAGTCCACATTCGAAGGTGTTTGTTAGTATAGAATAAAGATTCGTAAAGAGAACACGTTGTTTGAGTTTAAAAATCCCGGTAAACCAAAATCATCCTTAACGCGCTAACAAATCAGGCGAAAACTAACCAATAAAAAACATCAGAGCAACAACTCTGATTTGTTTAGATATTTACGGTGCATGATAAAAAATATACATCAAAGGCACTAAAAAATATATCCGTATTCATAGAGTCATAGAATACTACGTACCTATACGGTAGTTGTCTCAGTTCATCAAAAACAAGAACTAGTAAATTACACGTATACTGGTATAACGTAACCATTATAATGGCGGGATCAAATCCTGAATTCGATCGATTCATATTGCTTTATTTAGTACTGAATTTGTACTATTTGATACCTGTTGTAAAAAAAGTTGTACCTCTTCTATTTCAAAGTTATATTCAATCAGTCTGGTCCCGCCATTATAACGTTATAATGGCGGAACCATATCCTGAATTCTGTCCATATTCTGTCGATTCAAATTGCATTATTTAGTACCAAATTTGTACTATTTGGTACCTCTTGTAAAAAAATGAGTACCTACCTCTTCCATTTCAAAATTATATTTGAAATAGTCTGGTTCGGCCAGACCATTTGAACCGATACTTTTTTTTTAATAATTTTGAAATGGAAGAGGTAGGTACTCATTTTTTTACAAGAGGTACCAAATAGTACAAATTTGGTACTAAATAATGCAATATGAATCGACAGAATATAGACAGAATTCAGGACCTGGTTCCGCCATTATAACGTTATAATGGCGGGACCAGACTATTTGAAGTATAATTTTGAAATGGAAGAGGTACAATTTTTTTTACAACAGGTACCAAATAGTACAAATTCAGTACTAAATAATGCAATATGAATTGATCGAATTCAGGACCTGGTTCCGCCATTATAACGTTATAATGGCGGGACCAGACTGTTTCAGAGCGTCACTATCGGGGTGCTTCAAACGCGAGCCCGGTGGGTCGGAGGCCCAACGAGTGAGCCCAAGCGGTACAACCGCCCTTCTTAACTGCCTTAACAATCGAAGCTAGAGCCCAGCGCTACCGCACTACGTGAAATAGTGTAACATGAAAACGAATCGGAGATCCGCAGACCCAACGATCGTTTCCACAACCTGCGAAGGCTGCGTAGGGCGTAGGGCCGAAGGCCCGAATTGTCCCCCAAAGGGGCGCCTGCTTGTAAGGCCGAAGGCCAAAAGCTACCAGAGCCCAGCGCTCCTTCGCTATACGATGGAACAGTGTAGCATTAAAACGAATCTCAGGGTCGCAGACCCGAAAATTTGTTTTGAGAAAATGCGGAGGTTAAAAGCCGAGCGCCGCGTAGGGCCAAAGGCCTGGAGCGTAGCCCGACGGCGCGCTTGCCTGTTAGGGCGAAGGCCGAGCTGCGTGAGACTCAATTTACCAGGCAAACCTACCTTCCTTCTTACCAACTCTCCTGCACAAATGTTAAGGTCTAACCCGGCCCTGGAACGGTCAAACAGCCCCCACCCCCGCTCCCTTTAGTGTTCCTCTCCAGCCGCGCCATATCGTCTGACTAAGCTCGTTTTCTAGTCCTTGGCGTTACAACACCTATCATGTACCTAATTTAATTACTAATTGGATATAATATGTACCTACGTAGTTTGGGAGATACGAGACTTTAATGTGGGCCGGCGTTTTTCATCCATAATAAGTTTTTCATACAATTTTTGTTAAGATATTTCTATTTTAAATTGTATGCGCATGCTACAACACGTATATAGCAATTTTGTTTGGCCGCAATGCTATTGTGATTGTATTTTTAAGGGACATTCCTCTGATATGCGAATCATATCTCGAAATCCCCGATATTTGTGAGTACGTTATTTTTGATATTGTATTCTGGCCATTCTCCGCAACGCTGGCCCAATACTTGTTGGGAACTTCTCATACATCCTTGAATTTCTTCGCAGATGTATGCAGGTTCCCTCACGATATTTTCCTACACCGTAAAGCACTTTGTGTACAGTACTGGACAAAATTTTAGGTTCACTCCACAATTTTGATACGAAATCGACTCTTTGGGTCATCATAATTTTTCCAGCACTTAAGTCGACACTTGTTTAAAGTAATATGTGACTAATTCTTTTTAATTGATCGTTACTTTCGAACAGTTCGGACAACTGAGGCAGCTGGTGGCAGCTTTTGGTAGTCATGTCATCATGAAAATTCGTTTGCCTATGAATTATTATCGGATCCAATGTATAAAATTGTTTAGTTTCTATGGGAAATTAATATTAATAATAAATAATAATAATAAATTTTTATTTATTCAGACATCTCAGGTCCATCATATTAATAAACAGCACTTATGTATTATGTTAGTTATAATTTTAAATACAACCTTAACCTAGTTAATTTTTAATTTATGTAATAAATCCTCTCTGAATGAGGGTTTATTAACTCCGCCATCCAATGTCTTTGCAAAAGACTATCGGGCCGGTCTGATAACACTCTTAGTATACTGTTCGGACTATCTTGTATTCTTTTACGGATGGAGGCCATTTTCTTACGCATTATTGCGTGGAAGCCGTCTACATGGGCATCAGCAAACATGCCAGATGCACTACAGAATCTAGGTAGTCCCAACAGCACCCTAAACATGTTATTGTAAAGAACACGCAAGGCGCTGATTGCTCGTTGAGTGTATCTAGCCCATAGGCCGCTCGTGTAGAATGACTGACAGAAGGATTTAAATAAAGTTATTTTTACTTCTTCTGTACAGTGGAAAAACCTACGAGCCAGCATATTCCTCCGAACAGCCAGCGCCCTACGTTCTCTCTCAATATCACAGTCATCTTTCAAGTTGCTCATGATCATGTGACCCAAATATTTAAAGCGGTCAACCTTTTGGAGGGGTGCGCCAAAGTATTTATAAAATTGCAACTTAGATTATTGGAACTCCGAAAATTTTTCTTATACAATTTAACTTCATAATGATCGGTATTTAGAATAATCTTTGTTCATAATTATCATCACATAGAATTATTTATGTTCATAATATTGTTTTTCATGCATATTTTTAGTACTAACTTTTATGTTTATATAATTTTTCACTATACTTATTTTATGCTATATATTCTAATGTTATAGGTATTTATTTTTATCTGTACTGGTTTTATGTATGAATTATTTTTGTTTAATTAAATATAAATCGTACTATTACTGTAAACTAGCTACCTGCACAAATCAGGTTGTGGCAGAATAGGTACTGTACTAAACGGGTTCCCTCTAAACTTTTTTTGTCCGAAACGCTTAGGACATAACAGACTTGGTATAATCTATTTTGGCATCAACTTAATGAGACAGAAACATCACTTGGCTTAAATAACAATCTTTCGAATATTATTTTGTCCGAAACTATCTTGGCATATCATTATTTACGCCCAGTGTTATAAGACAGAAATTAGATTTACATTTTTTTTGGGCTTGTAGCCACATGTTCGAAACTTGCCTTTTTCGTCAGGCAGAATTTGCTGTGAGGGTGAAAATTTCTGCAGTGAGCGAGCGAAGCGAGCGAACAAAACCTTCCTGGGCAGATCCGACTCGGATAGGTTAGGTTAGAAGACTAAGGCGGGAGCTTTGCTCCCGCCTTAGTCTTCGAGGTTATTTTTTTTTAGCAACCTAGAAAGTACTCAGCTCAGTAACACAGTAAGTAACGTACAGAATATTACTACTACCTTGATTATATTGAGAGGTTGTAATTATTCCTTCTCTGTTATGCTAAAACAAACTATGCCGATACTTTTTGTGCACATCCAGATTATCCATGTTACACTATTTCACGTAGTGCGGTAGCGCTGGGCTCTAGCTTCGATTGTTAAGGCAGTTAAGAAGGGCGGTTGTACCGCTTGGGCTCACTCGTTGGGCCTCCGACCCACCGGGCTCGCGTTTGAAGCACCCCGATAGTGACGCTCCAGGCCTTAGGCCCTATGTGGAGCTGGGCTTATTTAGAAGCTTGTTAGCTCAATTTTCTTGCAGCTCCTTCTTCGACCTTGCTTTAAATTTCTTCCAAGTGACACTTGGGCCAATCTAAGTGAAAGTCTTCTATCTGGACTCTGGCTCCGGTGGTCCGGGCCGGGGGCTCACCATTCGGCCTAGCAAGCCAGCGGTCTCCGAGGGACGATTCAGGCCTTCGGCCCTACGGCCTTTACAGGTTGTCAAAACGATCGTCGGATCCATTTTAACGTTACACTATTCCGTCGGCTGACGTGGTAGTGCTGGGCTTTGGCGGCTCGGCCTTCGGCCTCGCAAGCTGGTGCCCCTCTGGCTGCCGTTTTTGGCCGTTGGCCCCACGCGGAGCTAGGCTTTCAGTCCTCGCTGGAGTTCGAAGCGAACCGTTGGGCCCTCTGGTTCGATAATTCGATTTCGATAATAGTTAAGAGGGACGGTTGTGAGGAACGTGTGGTAAGCACCCCAGCATCTAAATAAACCGATATCTGATAAGAAGCATAGCATCTATAAGAAGCATGGTAGCTCAATTTTCTCGCAGCTCGGCCTTCGGCCTCGCTTTAAATTTCGACGCGCTTGAGCCCGGTCCGGTGTCGGTGTGACGCGGTTCGGCCTCCACGAGCTCGGCTTTCGGCCTTCCACCCTGAAGCTCGCCCTGCGGACTCACTCGAAATAGATTTACTTTGGCTCCGGTAATGCTCCAGCCCTCACGCGGCGTGGCCTTCGGCTTCGCCCAAATTTAGTGGGATTGGAACTTCTCGGGCCCCCGGAGCAAAGCTTCGGCCCTCTGCAGAATCGGTTTTTGAAATTATATCCAACTTTAAGGAATCTCTAGATTCACTAAAAGGTTTCAAATAAATAAAATAATTAAAAAATTAAAAAACACGACTGCCGTTTTAAGCGAACTGAAAAGTAATAAATAATTCCTTCTTCGGGTTAATTCTTGTGAGCGTGTCTACATAATAGACGCTCGTCTTATTACTTACTATATTTTGTTTCGGTTGCAGTCGAGTGCATAAATAAATGGAGGTTCCCCGACTGCAAGCGAAACAAAATATAGTAACTAATAAGACGAGCGTCTAATATGTAGACACGCTCACAAGAATTAACCCGAAGAAGGAATTATTTATTACTTTTCAGTTCGCTTAAAACGGCAGTCGTGTTTTTTAATTTTTTATTAATATTCACTAGATTAAAATCGACGACTGAAGGTTCGGTTGAATTGTCACTGTCTGTGTCTGTCAGTCAATTACTCCTTTTTCTGAGTCATGACACGGAGCTAAAACGTTTAATTCCCGCCAAGTTTCTTACCGGTTTTTCTTGGCTCAGCGGTGTAGGGTTAGAACCGGAAGTAGTTATAATACCTAGACGATTCAAAAGAGTTTGTTGCTATTCCAATTTGAATAAATAATTATTTGACTTTGACTTTATTAGGGTGCAAATCGTGAGAGCGTCCACCACAATGTTTTCACTTAGAACAAAATAGCGTATGTACGGGAATAGTTAGTGTCACTTCTAGACTAGTTGGCCAGATGGCATTAAACACCTAAATCTGCTTATTTAAGCTCCTTTTACACGACCAGCGATCTGAAGTGAAAGATATGCTTTATAATTTTTTCATCACACTTGCTGTCTAAGCGCGCCATTGCTTGCGCGCGTAGCGGGAGTAATAGAAAAGTGAAATTCCCTAGGGAGTAATAGAAATGTCAGTACGTCATTTAATAATATTATGTCTTAAAACTTATTTTTTGGTTGGTAAGTGTGATGAAAAACATTGTATGCATCACGGTCGGTAAGCGGAATACTAACTCGAGTCATAAAAGCCCTCCGCCTAATGGCGTCGGGCTTCTAACACTCTCGTTAGAAATTCCGTACTTACCTCCCTTGATGCACAATGTACTATTTTTTTAGGTTGGCATTTGGCATTCGTGAACAATTTGCTTTCCTTGCCAACCTGATATTAACGTTTCCTTCTATGAATATTTTGTTAAATATCAGTCAACTACTTCATACTGAAATAAATGAAATAGTTCAAATAGAAATGAATAATATTTAATTAACGAGTTGACAAATTTTATAATTTTAATAATTTAATTATATTTCTGTACTAAATACGTACTACATTCAGTTCAATATGCGGGCGTTCGGTGTTCTGTTTAGTACGGAATGTTGACAGTATTTGACGTTACCCGCCTTTTACAAAACCAAATTCGAATCCTTAAATTTTTAATTATTTAATTCGACTTGGCTGCCCTTGGCCATTCTGCTTGCCCATTCTGATCGGTAGAAGGAGGACATCGTGAAACTTAACCAGTCGGTCACAATTGACAAAATCTGGATTTACTCTTGACGAAACGCAGAAGCGTAAGCCCAAAACTGTTGATATCGGAGTTCCTTAAAGAAAATGATCACCTCGACACTGGAAATTTCAAATGTCGTAAGGGACATTTTGTCGTAAGTACACTTTGAATTGCATAGAACTCAGAAAAAAAATCTCTATCGATCTGTATAATTCACTTTTTGATATCGTTTCAAATAAAGAAGTTATGAAGTGAATTTATTTTGTCGTAACTTCATATTGCTTTAAAAAAATGTTGTATGGGTCAAATTTTTAATTTGAAGGGATAACGTGTCCATTTTCAACGTAGTATATCCTTCTTATTCATAAATCCCTATGTGGTTAGTTACTACAGCAAAAGAAGGTGCCTTTACGACATTCTATCTGATGAAATTAATACGAAACTTTGAATTCACAATGGCGTAAGGGACAAATATTTTAGGCTTTTTTGCGTTTCAACACAATTTCGAGGATAGTATGGCTCTATTCTCTTAATAAACTGAGTCGTATGTACATATAAATCAAAATAATTTTAAAGTTTGATGTCGTAACTCACCTTTTAATTTTATAAAGTATACGTTACTACATTAAATACGGTACATGAATGAGAGTTACGCCTCAAAAAAGATGATATTAAAAATCATGAAAGTTTTTTTGTGTACGTTATAACATTTTGTTTAGTTTCTTATAGCACTTGCAACAGTGCCGGCGCGACTTGACCCAGGGCGTCTCAGGAAGAGGGGTGAAGGCAGAGCAGTATTTTTACTACCACATAGATATTGCATCGACCAGCGACTCACGCACATTTCCACTTCCACCCCTGGAGCATATACATTGCTCTAACGATTTCTCTCTGGACGGCCAACGGCCAATCAAGGCAAGCCGAGTCCTACAGTTCTTCTTGGATTCTACTCCGACCGACGAAAACATGCCTGAGACGAGGTCACTATTGCCGAACAGCTCGCTACAAGCTTCCCCAATGTTATTATTATCTCCCTGGGAATCATGGGCTTATTTATAATTAGCTGTCTTTTGCTAATTGGAGAAATTTACTCTATAGTACACGTGAACCGTGAACCAGTCTCAGCAGGCTATTGAAAAGTGTAATGAGCTATGATCATTGCATGGGTCAGAGATAGGGCTATAGTAGTAACGTCCGGACATCTGCCATATTATTATCTTTATTATTGTTGTTTTGGTCTAATATCCGCCGCGCCGAGCAGTTATGATATTTTGTCGCAGCCCTTTTTATAAGTCATTACTGATTCTTGTCGAGGCCAGAACATTCCAGATTCTGAAGGCTGCAATTTTGTGTACATCATAAGGTCTGCCTAGGTGAATACTTCTTTTATGCATTTGTGGTCTGCAGAAACACTCCTCTGTTTCTGCAGACCACAAAATGTATATAGGACAATATTGGAATATCCTAATACCCATCTAAGTGTAACTTCATTAAAGTCAAGGGCGTTTAATTTATTCTTGCAGCACTGGACTAGAGTTGTCCTTGAGGGATTCTAGTAAGAGCATCGCAGCTTGACTGTTTTGAGTCGATGTAGATAATAGATAATATTGGTTTTTAGGTTTCTGGCCAAATTGATTTCCATACATAATATAATATTTATGCGCGGAAATCATCATAATATTGACTTCTGTCTAGAAAATTAAGGCCATTTTGGTCATGCTGACGCAAACTCTGACCTTAGGCCTCTCACCTACTTGTACCTGTGGTGCCATTTTCGACAATCAGTCTGGTCGTTAGTTCATTTGTATCTTGAGGGTATTTCGACATTCGATGTGCTTGTTTTATTCCCGAAAGCCCAGGCTTTCAAGTTGGTTTTTGCAGGCTATTCAAACACTGAGAACACCCTGTCGTTGTGTGAAATTCATACTCAGTTATTTTGAGGGTTGGAGTAGCTATTCTGTTAGAGAGCACTCTTCGGACCATATAGTCGTGGTTTCATCCCTTTGATTTAATTTCATTAAGGATGGTTTCTGTGAGTTTATTATCGAAAGCACCTTCGACATCAAGGAATACACACCGACCTGTTAGTTTATTCTCTAGACTTTTTCCCGCCGCTTTGGTAACCTGTATTGTGTGCTTAGCTTATTTTTATTTTGTTTCTTTCTGTTATTTTCTTACTGGTTTAGTAAAGAATTACTTACTAACTTACTTACTTTTATGGACCTTGTGACCAGGTCAAGTGGAGTAGTTTTTGGTAAACATGTTGATTTAGACTTTGCGATTTTGCCACCAAGAAATAGAGATGTTAGACTAATAGGTTTGAAGGACTTAGAACGAGTATTATCTATACTCGTTTTTCCTGCTTTTTGGTATAAAGCGTACCCGAAATATTTTGCCAGGTGCGGAAGGAGGACGTCTTGATTTGGTTTTGATAATGTAGGAAACACTTCATAATTTCCAGTCGATTTGAATGGCTTGCATTAACTCAATATTATATTGTCTGCCTGATAGCTTGCACAGTCATGCTCACTTTAAGGTCTCTGCTTACGGTGGCGTCGTTGATCGGGTCGCCACTTTCCCGAAAGAAGGTTGAGGGAGGCGATGGCTGAGATACGCGTCATACTCGTGAACGGGTGCTGTTTGCGGAGTCCGGTCTAATCAAGCTCACTCATGGCTTAAATTCAAACAATTTTCCTGCTGTTCTTGATATGAGAAATTGAATTCGCTACATGTTTGTTTATTTATGATTATTTAATATTATGACGCATGGAGACCTTATACATCTCTGAAACATTTAGTGAAATGTATCCGTTTGTTTTCTTTTTACTCTGACAACTAGAGACCTTTACATCTCTAGCAGTATAATAATGCTAATTTTAACGTTTAACTAAAAACAATTGTATGCCCTTTTACATATATCTTTACATCTATACATTTCTCAAAATTCATTAAATTTATATAATTGTTCTGACTATTAGAGACTTCATCTCTATTTAATGTATTACATCTGTATTTATATTAAATCAAATTTATGTTTCGCTTTTAATTAATGCATGTTAGCCGTAAGATGTTATAAAACTATTATTTGAAAAAAGGAAAGTCCCGCTGAGTTTCTTGCCGGATTCTTCTCAGGCAGTGGTGTAGGGTTAGAACCGGAGGTAGTTTTTTTTTTCTCTCATTCGCTATTTAGTTTAACGATTCAAAAGCGCTCGTTGCTGGGCCTAATTGAATAAAGAATATTTTGACTTTGACTTTGACTTTGACTTCAGCGCTCCTTAACCATTTTTTGGGGTAAACCTACAAATGTAGGTTTTCAGTCAGTGTTTCGTTCCTTAAGAATTCCATAGTTCCTTTGACCGCACGTCTGAATAACACGAGTATCATCAAAAAGGGTCATAGATCTTCACGGAAGCAGTTAGATTACTTATCCAGAATTTCTTTCTTTATATATGTTTTTGTTTCGGGCTCAGGTTGCTCTCAAAGCAATTTTTAGATATATGTTTTCACAACACTAAGCTGACTAAAATATACATACCTAACATGTTTGGTTTTATTTTCTAAATATTGTAAAGGGTTATCTAAAATATAATAAATTACATGTGAAATTGATCTCCGTCTATGAAAACAATACAATTGTCAGTACACAACTTTATATTTTCTTGCATTTTTACGCTACTTACTTCAATGAACCTGGAAACTAGAATGACTTTACAACAGAAAATAGTTGTACTGAAGCATGTTATTTGACAGTTACGACAAAGGGGTAGTGTTTTCGTTTTTGTCGTAACAGATTTTCATAAAAATACTAGAAATTTTTGGGGGCGTAAGGGACATGTGTCTAGTAAATTTCTTGCGTAAGGGACACTATCTCCGAAACTATTGAGTTTACAAATATATACCTAATTGTCTAATAAAGATAAAGCTTTTTCGTAGTTATGTATATAAGAACCATCTAATTCGGATGAATATGTAACAAGTTACGATTTTTTTAAATTTTGGTTTTTGTTTTTTGGCTCTCCTGAAAAGTGGACCTTTGTCCCTTACGACATTTGAAATTTCCAATGTCGCTGTTCAAGATAAATGATGTAAATGGTTAAAGAAGCACTAGAAACAATAGCTATTTGTGTATGCCCAGATGTCACTCGACTGTTATAAAAAAAAAAATATTGTATGTGTACCAGTTTATATAATACACTGCCAAAACATTGAAAATGACATGAATACTAATATATTTATAAAACAACTAGCTGCCCGGCGTACTTCGTATCGCCTTATACTTGGAGGCGCAAAACATGGGGCAAGGCAAAGAAAAGACCATTTTTACTTGACTCAACTAAGTAGCTACATCATTCATCACATTATAGCGTACCTACCTATTTAATATACACATACCTATTGAAGAGATAAGATGACTTACGTTTTTCCTCTTGTGGCAATCATCCGGTTAATGCGTTGTTTTAGTTACTAACTGTAATACTTTAAATTGCTTTTGAAATCAATTTGGAGTTTTTTTTACCATTCATTTTAAATGGGTTCGGTCGCAAAAAATTGTACAGTTACATTCATGACATCGTAACGTACGTTACATACGTGACTGAACGTTACATTCATGATCAACATAAAGCTTAGTTCAGAACACGATATATAATTTGTACTATGTAGTACTTCAGGCAAAAAGCATGTCAAAATAGTAATATCAATAAGAAAATTGAAAATTTCTGAAAAAGTGTTATCCCCGCCTTACAATCGGTCATGACCGTAACGTTACACATTTCGTTAATGTTACAATCATGACAGAAAAAAGCAAACGACATCACCTCAAATCAAATTATCACTGAACTGCGAATAAATACAAACAGAGACGTAGTTTCATTGTTTTAAGCGATATCATATCTTTATTAACTTTTATTACCTTGTTTGAAATAACGTCCAATACTTACCCTGCAATTTAACACAAGAAAAACAATTTTCGGCGACAAATCTCGCGTCGACACACATTGTCAATTTTCATTCCAAACAAACATGACCGTTTTTGTTTTCTGAATGTTGGCGTCTTGTTCAATAGTTTTGCCAATAAATAAAAGGTAAAAGCAACCAAATCGTTTATGTAGTATGACAAGAATAGACGTTTTGATGCCGTTATTTTCATGACGTTACACACGCAACAAAAAATTGGACACATTTTCCAAGTTGAATAAATTTATTATGTTTAATGATACAATAATGGCATTTTGTAAATACGTTGAAAAAGTAACCCAGAACTTAAACCCAACTTACGAACACAATAAAGCACAAAAGTTTAGCTAAATGTCATATTTTCCTTAATTAGTGTAGTAGTTGGACAAACTGTTTTTATATGGAGTAAAACTAGTGACAATGGAAAAAAAACGAAAATATATAGAAAAGTGTAAGGAAAATCAAGATTTCATGGTTCTAACTAAACTACAGAGAGTTTCTTTTCAGATGAATGTGGAATGTATATTCGTTATTAATACAGAACTGATGCCATGACAAAAATAAAATGAGGACAACCAAAAGCAAACTATGGTACAATTTTTTGCGACCGAACCCAAATACACCGTTTAAGCTAGTTTATTCCAACTACAAAAATATGCTTCTCAAAACTCAAAACACAAATCACAGCAACAAGCCTACTACCGCGAAAATCGAAATTCGTAAATTTCGAGGATTTTTCTCTGTCACTTAAACGAATGCGTCATTAGAGTGAGAGAGACAAATCCTCGAAATTTACGAATCTCGTTTTTTGCGGTAGGGCCGCAGTTGACAACGTCTAACAGATTTTTTTTCTGTTATGACAGCTCATTCTCATTCATTTCATTTCAAGCATATTTTTGTAGCCGCATTACCTGCATACACTGGCTCCAGTTGTGCGATACGAATCGGAGCCAGTGTGACATCCACCTAAGGCACTGGCCTGCTACCGCGAACATCGAAGTTCGCAAATTGCGGGGATTTGTCTCTGTCACTCCAACGAAGGCGTCAAAAGAGACACGGCGATACTCGCCCGGCGGTGATAGCTGATAGTATCGAAAGAATCCGCTCATAAATAATGTTACGACGTTCTTATTACACAGAATTAGAGTGCATTGGGACATAGTTTTGAACATTTTTGTGTACACCTTATTTTGTCTTTCTTATTTGATTGCTTCGAGGGCCCTGGACATTAATTCAAACGGCACAACGCTTCTTTCTCACCACTATTTTATTTAATTAAATTCACTTATAAAAACATGTTTATTATTGAAGATCTGTCAGTCGAGTGAAGTTTGAAGGCTCATCATACATAGACAATATGTATGATGAGCTTCCAAATTCAAATAGTGTTAGTCAAGCACGAGTCGATTGCTTGCTAACAACCTTCATAATAACACACCCCCTCAATCGACTCTGCTTGACGTATTATTACAAACACTTCTAATTACCAAAACAAAAATTTCCAAACATTACTCCATCAGATTATAAAACAATTTTAAATAACAACATCAAATTAATCAAATCAAAGTTATTACCATTCTACTCTCCTATCCAACAATTTCGAATACATGTCTAAATAACAGTTTTCAAATTCTTACATATTCACTCATCGCTTCTACTCGTCAACACGTAACGATTGATATGTAAATAAATAAATTTTGTCATTATTAAATTCAACTCGCCTCATACTCCTCATATTTCCTCCACCGCTCGACACATTGTACCAATACATAAATAACTACTAATAACCTTTATCCTCTATTCATCTTCTCGACTTTACTGTTTTCTCCCACTCGACACATCAATCACCTCCTCAATTATATATCGGGAACTCTAATGACAGCCGAGCTAAGAGGGGTAGGATTTTAGTTATCTGCCTCCTAGCTACTCGTTCTTGTTACTAACAGTTGCAGTACTCAGAATCTTGTATCTACGCATCTACGCAGTAGTAGAAAACGAATGGAGAGTTCTAAGCTTGTGTCCATGCATAGATGCATACCCCATAGAAATAACTTCCTTCGTAAGAATGTAAACCCTTCACATAACAAGACAAGAGTGAATCGTTCTATGTCTAACACGGGAATGAATTGATGAACACTGCAGTAGTGACCTTTTATACTGTCAGGCCATCAGCCACCTGTTCATAGGTTGGTATCATCTACCTGCAAACCTGCATGGACCAAGCAAAACATTGCTTATCGTTTTCTAGATTTAGTAACTCATATCTCCGACATATAAAATACATACAATATAATATATCTTGTCTTTTTATTTCTCTCCCACTCGATACATCAATCTTCATTATTACATACTTATACTATAAAACATCTCCTCTACTTTTATTTCTCTCCCACTCGATACGTCAATCTTCAGTCATCCAACACGTACAAACTACTAAATAAAATTATCATTATCTCAAATTAAATAAGTATACATTTAGAAAGAAAAAGAGTACTTAAGGATATTGTCAGAAAACTTTGTAAATATTAAAACGAATAATACTCTCTGACCCGACTTTATGAATTAGGTTTTCTTCGTAATGATTGATGAATAATGATTCAATTACCATATCACATAACATACACCTCCTTAAGTGAATCATTATTAACCACCCCCTTAATTCTTACTTTATTTTGTTCTGGAATCCTTAAGTCTTCTTTCAGTATACATTTACAAACTCGATTAATTATAAAACAAAGAACCCCACATTTTCCGAAAAATAATTTGTACTGTTCACTTTAGCCCGCACTTAAACTACACTCAACAACTCACTTTAATCACTATATTACGATTTTCATCTTCATCATTATTTAAAAATCTTCATTCCCATCATAAAATACATCTAAAAATACATCTTCATTTGTTTCACCTTCATTTGTTTTACTATTCAATCTTCTCAAATGAACATCGCCTTCTCGAAAATTCTCCATATTTCTTCTACTTTTATCTCTTTCTGATGTTCCTCCTTCTCGAACGTTCTCCATACTACTATTTATCTCAATTGAAAATGAAAATGAAATAAAAATGAAAATGAAAAATGAAAATGAAAAATATTTATTTAAGATAAGTTGCATAAATACACACATTAAATGCTAGCGTAATATGTTCCTTGCAAGTTTCTTATCTTAACGTAAAATACAAATTCGGAAATCGGTGGACCCCGCACTAGGCAAGCCTGTGTCGCGGAGACCAGTGCTCAGCGTGTTACATAGATAAGGTGAGGTCGGTTTTTACATCAGTCTAGTGATTTGTCTAACAAAAAGTATGTAATGATATAAATTAAATACAAAAAAAAACACAAATTTATGTTACAAAAATACTTGAAAAGTTATTCTAAATACAAACAAAATGGGAGAAAATTAAAATTAGAATTAAGGTACATTTTTCGGATTCCGTGAAAGCAGGTTAACTCCAGTTTGTGATTTACTTTAGCAACTCCTCAGTTTCGTCGTATGATAAACTTCTACTCGTCAATATAATAAGCCGGTTAGCCAATTTCTCAAAAGCCGTTTAGCTTCATTAACTGAGCTTCCTTTTATTTGACATCTTTTCACAATTTTGTTATAAATGTAACTTGAGATGTATGGATCAAAACGACTGGCAAAAACACTCTGTAATTCTGGAGTTTGTGTACGATAAACTCTTTTTTGTAGTATGAGTGCATAATCGCTAGATGTTATTACTGATTTATGTTTTTTTAGTGATATTTTTAAAATAAAAAGTTGACGCACTGTGAGTAACTGTGATTCATTAAATAGGCATATTGTAGAATATCTGAAAGGCCTCTTCATCATAGTTTTAAGTACAGCTCGTTGGGCTCTTTCGACATCAATAAGCACTGTCTTTGCAGCGCTACCCCAGCAAGTGTTACAGTACGTTAAGAGGGATTGACATAACGCGAAATAAACGGATTTTAGTGTGACAATATTTGCTGCATTTCGGAGAAGTCGCATAATGTAACAGATTTTCCTTACACGCCCTGATAATGCGGTAATGTGATCTTTAAAATTGAGATTGCTATCTATTAATACTCCTAAATACTTCAGACATGCTGCTTTAGATAAAGTTGCACAGGAACAATTAATACTGTGGTTACTACAAGTGTGTACCTTTATGTCTTCATGGGTAGGAGGTGCGGAAGCTAAAGTTTTGTAAAAGCAGAGGTATTTCGTTTTATCAACGTTAAGAGTGAGTAGGTTTTTTTGTAGCCAATCTGCGACCAATGTCATTCCTAATTCTGCATTTGTGAAGGCGTCTCTCCAGTTAGGTCCACGGAAAATAATGACAGTATCGTCGGCGTAACACAAGACTTCCGAATTAGTAAGGGGAAGTTGATGCAGATCGTCCATGTAAAGTATAAAAAGTGTAGGACCAAGAATACTGCCTTGAGGTACGCCAAAGCATACGTCTTGGTAACTGCTTGATTCTTGACCTATTTGTATTCTTTGCTTTCTATCACTCAGGTAACTTCTGAACCACTCCAGAATTCTTCCCACTTTGTCTCCTACTCGACCTTCATTGACTCTTCTAACATGATCTTCTTCCTGTCTACTATTTTCTTTGTTTTGTGTTCTGCCTTCCGTAATTGTTTCTTGATTTTCATCATGTAATGTCCAAAGTCCTCAATTCTTTTCCGTCATAATTTTCTTCATTTATATATACGTGCTCATCTTCATTTAAAAATTGACTTGCGGTTTTCCTTGACTCGTTGCTATGCTTATTTTGTAAACAACCTTCCGTTGCTATGGTTAATTTTGATAGATATTTATATGTGAAAACTATTATGATAATACGTAAATACTTTCACAATTATTATCTGCTTCCTTAGCGTTCCACTGGGCCCATAACCTCTTATTTGGTTGCTTCGAGGGCCCTGGATATTAATTCAAACGGCACAACGCTTCTTTCTCACCACTATTTATTTAATTAAATTCACCTATAAAAACATGTTTATTATTGAAGATCTGTCAGTCGAGTGAAGTTTGAAGGCTCATCATACATAGACAATATGTATGATGAGCTTCCAAATTCAAATAGTGTTAGTCAAGCACGAGTCGATTGCTTGCTAACAACCTTCATAATAACAATCTTTGACTGTACAGATTACCTGTCATATTAATCTGAGCATGTGTCGCATTAATATGTAATCAACTGAAACGTAAAACGGTTTCCTTATATTTTGACAGTCATCGAAAAGAGTACCGTACTGTCAAACTATACTTTTCTCTCTTTCACTTTACGTGTGACGTCACAGAACTGTCATCGTATTTGCTTGCGGCTTTTTACTCATTTATTTGCAGTACGCTTAGCACATGATTGTTGCGACAGTATGTCGCGGCGAGACAGATTTCCCGTCTTTTACTAACTAAAGAGGGACGGATACTACGGATAGTCTATCTCGCCGCAACATGTTGTCGCATTAATCATCTGCTATCTGGGTGCTTAGCCAAGTTGCCAATCGCTAACGCTTGGTAGCGTATCGTAGTTTTCCCTCTCTGTCACTCTTTCATATTAGTGCGATAAAGACAGTTAGCTGCCTTTCGTTTACGATTGACGATTAAGCGTTAGCGATTGGCATCTTGTCTAAGCACCCAGATTTCAAATTCCATGTCTTCCCTCTCATTCGAATAGTACTGATATATTGAAATAGGTCGACAACTCCGAATTATTTTCTTTATGCTGGCTCCCCACAATGGGCCATCATGGTCTGACGTTGACACATCGAGACTTTGAGAGGTTGTCATTTATTGTAAACAAATCGTTAAACATTTTTTGGTATTTTGTTAACAATTTTAAGTGTTATGGATATATTTGGCCGACTCAAAATTAATATTTTTTGATGCTTATCAACTCACTACAGGTTTAATTTGAATTCATTAATGTTATTTTTCCTGTTGTCACATTGTGTCAAAACGGAGGTCACGCACAATTTGTATGGGAAAAAAGAATCACTGTTTTCTAATTATCATCACAATATTTACGTGTTTTTACACTGCCTAAACCTTCCCTAGACCTCCACAAACATTTCAATACCAAGATAAGGTAGATCCGTTCAGCCGTTCTCGAGTTTTAGCGAGACTAACGAACAGCAATTCATTTTTATTTATATAGATTGCACAAATGGTTATTAGATCGATGTTTTTATTATATTAAAGACTAGCAGTTACCCACGGCTTCGCCCGCGTTCTAATATCTATTCACTGCGTGTTAATGTTTTCCCGCGATTATTTCGCGTTTGCCTTAACCGATTTAAGTGTGGCGGATGGTGCTTTTACCCGCGGTTCAGCCGTGTTCTATTTATTTTTATCAAGGTCGTATTTGAACTTAAGACCTAAATTCAAGATGGCGAACTTTTCTTGCTATTTTGACTTCAAATTCCATATGAAGAACTTTTCATCTTCTCGGTATCGATTTTTATCAATATTAAATCAAAGTTCTAGAAATTTTAGATGTGATAGCTTCTCACTTTTTGTACCTACCTCAAAATCGTTATGAAAAACCCCCTTGGATCCTAAGATACCGATTTTTAATAAGGTCGGATTCAAACTAAATAAATTCAAGGTGCTGACCATTTTGTGCAAATTTGACCTCAAATTCATTACTTGGAACGTTTTGAAATTTCAGATATCGATTATTATCAAAATCCGCTATCATATTATGGTCATCTTTACCATCTGGTAACCGACAAATGTTTTTTTTTCATTAAAGATTTACATACACTCACATAGGTGATTGTTGTGTTTTGATGATAAACTATCATTTGTCATTTCCCAGGCCTTACAAAGATGACCATAATAATCCGAGCTGATTAACATTTGAAGTAAATCAAGATTCTTCTGTTACCGCGAGGATTACATTAACTAATTTCCGGTCATCCGCAGACCACGAACCCTGTAAAGTGTTCAAAACGTCGGAATGAAGTTAAAATTAGTTAATATACGCGAGTTTATCCATTGTCATAGTTTTATTTTAAATCAAGATTGTTACAGTTTCTTGCAAATTTGACTTCTGCTTCATTATGATGAGCAGATCAGTCAGAACTTCAGATTACCACCGATTTTAATGACGAACAATATTGAAACGGAAATTTAATAGGCAGCCTTTTTTGCAGTTTGTTAATAAGAACTTCTGGGATACCCGATACATCGATTTACAAAATTGGATCAAAAATGAAGAAATTTATGGTGACGGCTGTTTTGACTATAAAAAACCTCTTGGATACACAGATAAATAATTTTTTCAGCATTTAAGCCGACACATGTTTCCAACTAATATAATTATGACTGATCATTGAGCTATTTCTTACTAATTAACCGTTACTTTCGAACGGTTCGGACAACTGAGGCAGCTGTGGCAGCTTTTGGTAGTCATGTCATCATAAAAATATGACAACTTCATTTGCCTATGAATTATTATCGGATCCAATATATAAAATTGTTCAGATTCTATGGTAAATTAATATTAACTAGCTCTTGAAATTTTACTGTTAACACTGAAAAACACTATTTTGTATCGAAATTATGGAGTCAACTTAAACTTTAAACCGGTACTGTATATCAAACGATATATCGTAGGTATATAAGTTTTATTTGAAAAACTTATCGGTTATGAGCCGGGGATTGAACCCACGACCGCTGCGTAGCAGCCGTGCATTTTACTCCTTGACCACAAGCGCATAATGTATCTGTCTATCTTTTTCATACACACTTAGCGGTCAAGAAGATGTGTCAACGGTGACAGTCCTGTCACGGCTTAGGCGTTAAAGAAAAACTTCAATAGTGCGATGTAGAACATTTCGAGTTTTCTCTTCGAACATATACTTAAACATATAACTTGTATATATATTTACAATCTGCATACAAAATGCTTTAATTTGATACCCAAATCATAGCATTTAGATGATATAATTATTCTTTGCGCTTTAATTGTATTTTAATGAATCTGGCTTTTCTAGAATAAGTAACAAACATATAAGTTGTACACATATTCGTAATCGTTGTTTGAAGCTCTTCATTTTGATACCAAACTCGATAGGTTTCTTTCATTTTTTTTTTTTGGTTGGATATCATTGAATTTTTAGGGCGCCATATTATTTTAAACGTGACGTCACATATCCTATGTTACCCGCGACGTCACGAGGATTCTAATGATACCTTACACTATTAAAAACGGTTATTAGATTTGAAAGTCTTAGTCTAGTCACGATCTTCACGACCGCTTAACCGTTTTTATTCATGTAAGGTATCATTAGAATCCTCGTGACGTCGCGGGTAACATAGGATATGTGACGTCACGTTAAAAACAATATGGCGGCCAAAAAATTCAATATAATCTAACCAAAAAAAATTAATATGAAGGAAATCTATCGAGTTTGGTATCAAAATGAGCGTAATCCTCTAAATCATAGTATTGTTACGACCATAACATTGTATTGATCACAAGAATAAACGGCAACAGAAAGTCACATCATTAGTATTCATAGTGTGCCATTCCTGATCAGACGACCCTCAAACCGCTTTATTTACACGACAACAAAACCCCGGAAACATCATTCCACACATTACACGGTGTTGCGAACTGTAGCCGTACCATAAAGGTGCGTTCAAACCAAAAGGGCTTTCGCTATAGTAACCCCCCACTCTACGAAATTCGATCGTTACACAAAACGTGATTGGTTGATTTCGTAGAACGGGGGATAGAACAGCGAATTTGATTTGAACGCACCTTGAGCTTCCGCGGCGTTATTAACGCTCGTTTACTTTCTATCGCCAATACGCAATGTACGTGCGGGATGGATAAAAAGTAAACGCGCGTTAATTAACAGTACGGTCAAACCGTACATCATTTTATCCTAAACTCGCAAATCAAGAGGTATCGCTGCATTTTTGGTATGTTATTTAGACACCACAGGACCGTATAAAACCACATTTTGCAAGCAAAAAAAAGTTGTGCTAGCTGCGTATTACATGAAAAACTGCGAAATTTACGGTTTAGTTTCTGATTTTTATTAAAAAAACCTTACGTTTTTGACATTATATGTTAATAAGCGTTTGAAGATTAATAAATTTCCAACAAGTTAAGCTAATAAAAATTACCTTAGGTCTTATAGTTTCAGAGATTCGAGACTTCCAAAAGTAGTCTTTTTTGTAAACTAGTTTTATTTTGAGTTTTGCTAACGTTTTCAGCTTAATATCGCCACACCTGATGATGCTACGAAAAACATGCAATAATGGCCTTATAGCGCACCTAATATTCTTTCATTTAAGGGTAAAATCAGGTCAGTAAACTTTGTAATTGAAAATAAAAACGCGAAATTCAAAAGGCAGGAGGCCCGCTATCTAAGTTTTTCATACAAATCGCAAGTCGTGTTGCAGCAGCGTCATCATAGTGGACACATTACTACGATCGCCAATCCGCTTGCCCAGCTGGCGATTATGGGTATTTTCCTCCTAATGCGTTTATACGCATAGTTAATAGGACAGGCCTATGTCCAGCAGCGGACTATCATAGGCTGATGATGGTGATGATGACATCATATAAACCTCACCGAAAGCAAAAACCGGGTTATAATGTTGTATGCAATTTCATACCCGCCGGGCGATAATGTAATTTTTCACTTTATTGCTATAATGATAAAGTCTTATTTCGTTAAGCAAAATAATATGTAGCACCCGCCTGCGCCCGTCTACGCTGCGGCCAACTCGATTTTCAAAAACCAAAGCCACGGCGAACTAGATTCGCACGATCTTCATTTTTGTTAAATCAAGTAGGCTATGCAGGAAGAAACAAGTTGCGACACGTTGCGGTATCCATTTTATACATTTAATATTTCAAAAAGAATAAGTATAGAAGTTTTCAAGTGATGAAGGTTAAGTATTACTAAGCCTGTTTTTTATTGTCGCGTATAAAGTGAGAAAAGTAGTGTTTAAATGCCTTAGTGGAGCGCCTGGGGCGTAAAAATCATAGAAACCTCAGACTTCCGTTACAGTGGATGAGAAAAAAAAATTGGAATGTTTAGCTAATAACATAAATAGAAAAATTAACTATTGAAAATTTGTGCTTTTGATTTTAAAATAAAAAACCGGCCAAGAGCATGTCGGGCCACGCTCAGTGTAGGGTTCCGTAGTTATTCAAAAACGGCTGGATTGATTATGTTCAAAACAGTTTTATTTTAATGTATTTTAAAAGCCCACTATTTATGATTGTTTTCATATTTTTTGGACCTACGAATCAAAAGTTAGAGGGCCCCAAAAGTTAAGGGGACACAATTTTTTTTCTTCTGGAGCCCTTATCTCCGAAAATATTGACTTGAAAAAAAGTTTCTTTTAGGACCCTCATTTTTTTTAAGAAACCTATTTGTTCACGACGACATAAACGAATAGGTATATGTAAATAAATAAGCATGTTAGTGATAGGTATAAGTGTATTTCCATTGTAATAGGTATAAGTGTATATTCATACGTGATAGGTATAAGTATATTTCCATTGTAATAGATATGTGTTTTTTCCATTGTTATAGGAATAAGTGTATTTTCATATAGGTTAAGTTGTAAATAAAGTGCAGATCGTAATGTGTTTCAAAACAGGGGCGAACCCGGCCCTAAGATAGGCTAGGCTAGAATGCCTAGAGAAAACTAATAGGATTCCAATAGGGGAAAAATAATACGCTTGTTTATCCTATAAGATTCTAATAAGAAAATAGGAAATATCACTAAGACCTAAAAATATTATGTAAAATGATTAATTCAGTAAATAAAATATCGCTACGGGCGAAGGAGGAGCGCGGGACGCGGGGGACGCGACCAGCGGCGAAATCGTATAAAAGGCGGGCGCGCGCGCCCGCAAATCAGTATTCATCGAGCAGCGAAGCAAGCAACACCAAAAAGGCAAGAAAGAAGAGATCCTCCTCCGCCCTCAGCAAGTACAAGAAGAATCCTGGTTGTTTCTCTACCTCACCGCATTCCCGCTATACCTATAAGCACACGCATGCAGTCCATCAAAATCAATCTCCACGAAAGTGGCTTAGGTACAATCCCCTCAAGGGCAACTGCGTACGGTCACGTACATTGTTGGTCCTTGCGAAGCCGGATCTCTGAAGCAAGACTTATAGCGGGATGCGTGTGACGAGAAGCAACCACGGAAAGGAGAAGGCGAAACCTACCTCTTCGGGCAGCGGCGACACTACGGCAACACCGGGCTCCGAAGAAACTCAAGCAACGGAGATGACGTCGGGTTCCGGCGAGACATCGGGCACGGGCACCACGGCGTGCACCGACGAGACGGCACGTACAGGCTCCACGGAGCGTACGGCCGCCTCGGCACGCACCGAGACGTCACGCACCGACGCCGCGACGCCGGCCGGCGCCGCGGCGCCCGCCGCCGGCAACGGGGACCCGAGGGACAACAGCCAAGCCGGGGCAGCCGCCGACACGTCGGGCATCAGGGCCACGCCCGCCGCCAGCACTGCGACGGTGGTGGAGCGTCGTGCCACTGACCTCATGCCGCCCCCCCCCCCCCCGCGCAAGATCGACGAAGCCTGCGCGTTCACACAGGTCCAAGGCGTC